>VZTB01001921.1:736077-746395 GCA_013397245.1 Thryothorus ludovicianus
GGAGCGCGGAGCGGAGCCGGACAGCTCCTACCTGTGGCATGGGAGAGGTGAGTGCGGGCTCTCCGCCGGCGGGGTCTTGCGCGGACTCGGGTCCAAGCTGCCTGGGCTCTCCCTGGATGTCGGCTGGAGCACTTGAGTAAAGTAGGTAAGGTATTCGGTTGTGTCTTCTCTTCGCTTTTGTCTTTCCCATCCCTGCCGTATCGAAGCTTTCTCTTTTTTTTGTTTTACTTATATTCATTTTTGTATTTATTTACTTCGCATTAGCATTTGGGGAGCTGTTTTACCCTCAAGTTTCAGGTTCTCCTCTAGCTTTTTTCCTGTGCACTCACCAAGGAAAGAAAATTGGTCTCAGGTGAAGCTGCTTATGAGGTCCCACTTGGCACCTCTGCGGTAACAAAGAAAACATATTCTTCCTGATTTGCTGTGAAATGTAGTTTGCTGCTGTAGGTAGAGCAGGGTGAGCTCTAGATGGAGGATTTTCCTCTGTGTCATCATGTCCCCTTGGTTGCTAAGCAGTGGTGACCACATCTGTGGAAAGATGGAAGAAGCACAGAAGAGAGAGCAACAGGAAAAGCCAGGAAGAACAGCAGAATTTCCTTTCGGGCAGCCTTACCTGCTGGGTATTCTTGTAAACAATTAACACCAATGCGTTAATCCTTCTTACATACCTGTTTCCTTAACTCTAAACTTCTGGCATTCCAGTTTAAAGTTCAGGTGCAACAAAGTTATTTTGGTCAACCAAATTGGTTTGTCATTACTTTTATAAAAGAGAAGTCGTTTATAGAAGCACACTTTGTGCTTCCATAAGTGGCACTGCTTCAGCCTCAACAAAAAAAAAAGTCTTGATAGGAAAACAAATCATGGAAACAAACCTTACACAAAAGTGCGTGGTGATTTATGAAAAGGAGGCTTTTAGTCACAGCTATTAATTTCAGTACCCTTTCCTCCTCCTTTTGTAAAATCAGATTTTGCTTTTTAGCTTAAGGACTCCAAGGTATTTAATGTTTCTTTGTTCATCAAAATATCTCATAGTTCTGGATTATAATAAAAAACCTTCTAGTCTGAGTGGGATGCAAAAAGCTGTGGAAGGGTAGATTTAATGTTGTGGAAGGGTAGATTTAATGTTATTTTTTCCAGTTGAACTTGTTGAGCTTGAGCAAATATGTGCATATGAGTTATTAACAACAAAAAAGACCCATACAAACAACAGCAACAACAACCCCCAAAAAACAACAACAGTCAAGGAAAATCCCCAAACCCTCGAACCAAAACAAAACCGGCCGCCAAACCTCCCCAAAATTAATGTTATGATATGTTTACAATTTGATGCATAGCACCACAGCACCGTTAAGGTGGGAATTTTCATATGGAATGAAAGGCAGTTCTGACACTGCCATTTTCATGTCAGTTGTATGTGGGTTCTAACATTTTTCAGCTTAAAAGTGGGCTGAAAATTTACTTAGAATCTGATCAGTTGCTGCGTGGCTGTCGTTGTTTGCCAAACACAGCTGTTGTAGGCAAATAGGAGGAATCCATCCCGTGTGCTGGCTCTGATCTCCCTGTGAGAAACAAGGGCTTCTTGGCTGGCCCTGATGGGAAAGGGTGTGTCAGGGTGGGAAGGCAGAGCTGTGTGCGCCACACGGAGAGTTGGGGTGGTCAGAGGGGTGTACAAGATGCTGCAGGATTTGCCATTAGCCAGTCTAAGGGCTTTGATGTCACCCACCCTTCACCCCCACTCCATCCCTGCCATTTGTCTGTGCTGGGGGTTCAAGAGGATAGTTTCACATGAAACTATTGGGGTTTTTTTTTTCTTTTTTCTTACCTATATTTAAAAATCCTGTGGTTTTTAACTGGCCATCTAAAGGTGTATTTAGCTAAAGTTTATACAAGTGCAGACTTGATCAAAATACAAGTTCTGTGTAAATCTTAGGCATTGATAATTCTATATTATTCCTAAGAGACACAAAAGCTGTCATCGCCCTTTCCATATTTAAAACATTATTTGGTGTTTGCAGATGAAATTTAACAGAGAGAAATAGAAGTGGATAAAACAGGTTTTTGATTTTAAAACTGCACACATTAAAAGAAATGCTAAGTGCAGATAAATAGTGTAAGACATGAACTTCGCGGGCTTTTAAACAGATTTTGTTAGCCTAAGATTGTATTACCAGCTTTACAATATTGACAGCTTTCGCCTTCAATATTTTATCATAAAACTTGATTCTCTTATTTGAGGCAAAGATGAAGCTTTGAGCTGATGTTGAAATACACTTTCTTTTTCTATATATAAATAAATATAATTTATTGTTAATAATATATTCACTACTAATAAGCAGTGATAGCATGTAGAAGACATTCCATATTATTCCAGTGCAAAGAAAAATACTGTACCTGGATCTAAGCCTTCAAGAATATATGTCCTCATTTAATTATTTTATAAGTTGGGTGCCTTCTGCAGCATGTCCTTTGGGACTGCACGAGTGCATATAATCCAGAACACATGGAGACAGAACTGGTATAATTTAATCTTCAAAAATGTTTTCCTTTCCTGTTTAAATAAATGGCAAACTCAGCCCAGGACAAGGATGTATTTATCAATAATAATCACAGATGTCATGCTCCTTAGAGAGGGTTGAGTCATCCCCAATGATGAGTGATTGCACTGGTTGAAGCACTTGTGTTCAAGGCATGCTGTCTGCTACCAGGGAAGGTTTTCCATTAGTTGTCTTCCTCTTGTAAAGGTTTCTGTCATCATTAATTGATTTTTAGACAGGAGACTAACTAGTTCTCAAATTTTTAAGTATAAGTGTCATTTTCCCCTGTGATGTAATAAGTTCAATATAAATAATTTTCTTAAAGTTGTGGAAAGAAATCCATTCTAGAAGTTCAGTATCAAAGCAGAAGTTTAAAAGGAAAATTAAATCCTCTTGTATGCAGTTGCTGTGTACTAGACAAATCCCCTCCCCCACAACAGAAATTTGAATATATTTTCATATGTGAAAAGATAGATTTAATAGTTGTTTCCATAGAGGTTCTATCATATTTTCTATGAGGACTGGGATTTCTTGCCCAGCTTTTGAATTTGGAAAATCTCAGCATGAAATTTTCTTGCCAGCAATTCAACAAGTTAAGTAAGGAAAAACAGCAACGGTGTTCCAGCCAGCCTCTTCTGTGCACTTTTGTGATATATTTGTGACATAAATTAAATGTGAGTCTTGGGTTATTCCTCTGTTGATGAAACCAGTGATGTTTAGATCTAGGCTGGGGTTTTTTTAACTTGAAACTATAACTGTCTCAGATGCATTTGCAGAATCATTTTCCAGTGTTATCCTGTATGTTGGACTTAAAATTCTTGTTTGAGGGTGCCATATCTTAGTGGGGCCTGTGTGGCCAGGAAACTTTAAGAGTCTCTGAGCCCTTGCAGTGTTACTGGCTGCTGCAGAGGGGCTGGAGCAGTGTTCTCCAGCAGCTGTCCCCTGTGTGTGGGCGGGGTGGGCAGTGCTGGGGTCCCTCAGCGCTGGTACTGTGCCCAGCTACTGCCAGCATGCAGTGAGGTTTATGCTGCACCCAAAGCAGGAGCTGGCAGGTCATCTCTAGTTTTTTTCTGTCTTGGGTGCTCCCAAGACCCCACCAAGTTCTGGGGCAAAACAGGCAACCCCTTTGTGTGTGACTCCCTGTTTGGCTTTGTGACTGGAGAGCTGTAATTCACTGAATGCGTTATCCTGGCACGAAAATGAGTAGATAATCAGTGATGATATTCTACAGAGGAAAAATAACCGAATACAAGCACAATCTTGACACTCACTTTGATTTAATTTTAAAGTGCATGCAACTTCACAATGCTGTTATAGATATTGATTTACCTTACTACAGTATCACTGATAAGGGGTTTTTTGTGCCTTAAGTGGGAAATATGAAATCCTACTGTGTTCATTATTAGATCTCCAGGTTTCCTGAATGTATAATATGTCTCTTAGAATATTTACAACATCTCTGGGAAGTATTTTGCCCATCTATTTCTACTGTGTATAAAAAAACTTATATACCAGGGGTTAGATTATTACAGATTGTACAAAGGTTGCATCTTCCTCCTACATTTTCTGCATTTCTTTTCTTTCCACAATTTCTTTAGTAATTCTCGACTGTTTCACACCTCACTTCCCTTACCATAGCTGCCCTTTCCTTCAGATGTTCCCCTCCCACAGCTGCCTCCACCCACAGCACTGATTTCCCTCCCAGGTGAGACACAGTTGTTCTTTTCTCGTGCTGCATGTGGAGAAGGAGTGTTTGATATTTGATCAGACAGCAGCCAGAAAGGAGCTTTTTGTTTCTGTCACCCAAATTATTAATGTGAATATACTTCTTGACCACCTGGCTTGCCCAGCTAGCATGCAAATTGTTCATCATAAAGAGAAATGTGCCTTCTGAGCAGCTGGCCAGCCAGTGAGAAAATATTTATTTTGAAGGTGTGTCACCTATTAGGGACTTGTGCTTCTTTGCCCTTAATCCATCAGTGGCTTCTCTGGACCTGCTGCCTGGGAGCTGCATATTGGCTCAGCACTGAGATTGTGGTTGTTCAACAAGGGGTGTGTTTTTATGTTCTCAGCTTTTCTATCTCCACCCTGATTCTGTCTGGGAACCCTTCTCTTACAGCAAAAGGAAACATCAAAGGAAATTAAATAAATTCAATTATTTGAACATATGCAGTACTTTCAGTGTTTTTAGGATGTATAGCCAGATTAATTGGTACAATAAGAGACAGAAGAAAGCATTTAGAATGTGTTTATCTACAATTTGATTAGAAAGGCTTTGCAGCATTCTGTTGAAAAAAAACTCAAACTTTCTGATTTGTTACGAGTTTTACTGGATTTATTAATCTGGTGCACAGGGTGTTTTAAAGTTTTGAGGCTTTTCCTACCTAGATAGTTTGTTGGGGAAAGAGAGGGAATTACTGGACAGAGTATTTCTAGTATTGGTTGTCTTTGATTACATACAGGCCAACCAAGGCAGGAGGAAGGAGAGAGGGGCTGGAACAGCTGGCACAGTGAGGTGGTATTTAATGAGGAAAACAATGTGTGAAGGCACTGCTTAGGCAAACATGTCCATAGAAAGACCAGTGGAGACAAAGGAACTTCATATTTGGAATCACCTTATAAGGGTAACATGAAGGTGACTGCTTTCCATATAAATCCACCAAAATCTGCAAGGCCTTTATGACAACAGAGACCTCAGGTTCAGCAGTCAGAGGGATCTCATCCAGGAACAGAGCCCCTTCCTGGCTAGGTAATACCGATTTTCATGGTGTAATTTGTTTTTTTTTCTTCTTTCCCAATTAAAAGACAGTTTCTTTTCTGTTACGGTACTTCTGCTTTGGGACTTGGACTCCAGCTTTTGTGTAGGACAGTGGTGATGCTGAGTTGTGTTGAAGTTCTCTTGATCTCCAGCTCAGTCTTGGGGGATGTAAGAGAGCAGCTTGCTCCACCTCTCCCTGCAGGCAATCACAGCCTGGATTTCTTCCACAGCCTGCACGAGAGATTTCCAGGCATGTAAATACATGACATAGTGGGCTACTGTGTTAGATAATTTTGAATTCTGTATTTTATACCACTTTTATTAAGAAAAAATATTAACTTATATTTGGATTAAGATCCTATTTCCTGGAAGCTTGTTTTTCTCTTTACAAGTCAACTGATGTATTTTTAAGAAGTTACTACATTTTCCCTTGTTAAAAAGATTATACAGGTCTTTCTATAAACAGAGCTCTTGACTTACTCTGAAGTTATTCACTTCATTAATAATATGACCCTCGATTTTGTTGGGAAAATGTGCTTCAAAATTGGAGTGAAGCCTTGCATGACTTTTAACGAATATATAAGGAAGTAAAACCAATGAGAATTTTTATGATAAGATTTAAATCCTTAAGATTGTAAAGGAAAATTATTTTATGTCTTTCAAGTGATGTATCAGTTATCACTTTTTTATGTTAGACAAAGACTGTCATAGGCAAGAAGAGATTTAAGATGTTTTAGAGATAATATTTGGTAATATTTTGTAGAAGTTTCTCTGGCCTAATAAGGATTATTTTTTTAAATTAGATTATATAAATTGAATGAAACAAGAGTCCTTTTGTCTCGAGCACCTAATAGTCAGGATCACCTTCATTTTCCTTCCATCTGGTCACTGGAGTCATATTTTGGGTTTTTATCTTGTTATATCTTTTTCCTTTCACTAAATTCAATCAAAGTTTTCTTCTTTGTAGTGAAGACACTACTTCATGAATGATGAAAAAGAATAACATTACAGCCTTCAGAAAATAATAAATAAGGATAATCTTCAAGTTTTTCTGTTAAAAATCTGTTCTCAGATTCAGGACAATGTTCCTCTCATCTTTGCACAAATGTGCCAAATGACAGTAACTTAGTGCTTTGCAAGTAATTTAGGAGACATAAATGTGTTTAGCAGCGAATCAATTAGCCACAAAATTCTGTTCCACGATTTTTGCATCATTGATGATGCGTGCTCAGTGGTTTCTTTCAGATGGAGATGGGTGCTTAATTGAAGAAGTCTCTAGTAATTGTTTTTCTAAAAATAGTGTTTTAGGGCCATTTCCTCTGGTTTCTTTTGCACTGTGAATTTTCTGACTCTTTCTAAAAGCTGTAACATTATATTTATAATGGATTTGTATTCACTTCAAGTTTCAGGGAGTTGTACATGAATTTGCAGATACTAATTTCTTTTTTTTTTCTTAAACTCATAGAGCTGTGTTTTTGACTAAGCTAAAAAGAATGATGTACACTTCTGGAAATGTAAGGGATACAAAGAAGTGAGGGGGAAGGAATGCAGACACAGACTAATAGGATATTCCTCTCTCCTGATGAATACTTGATTAAATTATTTATTCCCACTCTATCACTGGGAAGGAAGAAACACAGAAGGTTTTGAAGCTGAATGTCATTCTGCAGTGCTGACAAAGTACAGTGGCTCTGGTGGTCTGGACTGAAACAGCTGTTTTCTCTTTGTCTGAAATAGAAAATGGCAGTGTATTATATAAAAAAAGAAAATTACTTTTTAAAACCAACTGCTGCATTTTATATCCTGATCTTTTAATGACTGTTTTCTGTGAATGCCTTGCAATTCTGTTTCTATATTGCACAACCATAACATAATTAATTGCTGCAGTCAGACAGACTCCCTTTTTATAGGGAACAGTGCACTATTGCACATGTAGTAAGAAAAATTGTGTGCCTACAATGAGGAACAGGATTAGAGTTAGTTTTGGTTGGGTTTAATTGGTTTTTGGGACAGGTGGGAGGAGGGAGGATTTTTTCACTCTCTGTTCCCTATATGCTTATGACTACTTTCAGTTACTGTTGCTGTGGGTATATTTTCAAACACCTCCCTGTAGGTTTCCCATACTCATCTGGTGCTTTGTTGTGCAAAGTAAATGTGTGCCATTTCTGAAAGTATCCCTAATGGCTCTGGTTTTACTGTGAGCAAGTGGTGACAGCCATCGGGCCATCTCGGGATGCTTCCTGTGCTGATCTCGCAGTGGTAGTAAAAGTGAGATTCTGAGCAAGTGCTTTTATGGGAGGTGGGGCCTTTCATGGTCAGAAGGGTATTTATCTCTGTACTGGGGACAGGCCTGTCAGCAGGGACACACAGGGACATCTTCACCCCATCAGGGGCACACAGGGACAACCTTCACCCCATTAGGGGCACACAGGGACATCTTTACCCCATCAGGGGCATACAGGGGCATCTTTCACCCCCTCAGGGACACACAGGGACATCTTTCACCCCATCAGGTTGCTCAAAGCCCTGTGAGTGTTGAACCACACCAAGGGTTGGGATGGATTTGTTCAGAAGGGTTATGAATCACTGAGTTCAAGCAGGTGTTTCCAAGTCAGTAGATGGCTCTGTGACTTCTGAATAAGTGTTATTGGCAGACACCTTTCTATGCAGTTTTCTTCTACCAAGTGGTGCTCTGATGAGGCAGTGTGAACTTGGCAGATTTTTTTTTTTATATAGTCATGCTGCTAATAAAATGATAGCAAGAAATTTGAATATTTTACAATTTACAGAGACTAGGTCAATAGAGCTACTAGCTTTGCCTCCTTATTCTTAATCATTGAATTTTTAAGCATGCATCAGGAAAATAGGAAAACTGGCATTCTAATCTGAGGTGAAAAAGAAATTTTTTTTCAATTCTTTATATGTTGTCAATGACCAGAAGAGGGGATTGAACCAGAACGCTACATTTATCTTTGTGTAAAGATTATAATGAAAAAGCTTATAGAAGTCTATCCTTTTCTTTCTGATCTTCAAGAATCTTTTATACTTAATTGCTGAACATTATTTCTCATTGTACAAGCAGTGACATCCTTTAAAATGAATTTTCAATCAGGTAAATTGATTGTAGAATGTATTTCCGTGGCTAGATTCTAGTACTATTAATGGTAGTACTTCATTAATCATTGTCAATATTTCAGTTTTTTTCAATAATCTAATGTTATATGGTGTTGTACTGCTGCCTCCTATTCATTTTTCAGCTGCTAATTGGTATCAGCCAGTGCAGTCTTAATTTTGAAATTCTAAATTTAAATTCAGAGGGTTAAACATGTTCAGTGGAAAAAAAAAATCATGAAAATAGATTAATATTTCAGAATTATCTTTCATTTTTCATTCAGCAGGTTTTGTTTTCTTTTAGAGGATACTGTCATTTCTGTTTATTTGTTCATCATTTCCTCTTCAGGCACAAGAGTAGCAGTAACTTGGGGGTTTTGTTTTACAATAGCTGAATCTAATCCAGTTCATTTTTCTTGTCCATAGTTTTTGAACAGGAGTAATTTTCAAAAGGAAGTAAATACGGAAAGTAAATGAAAACATGAGATGTGTTTCCAACTGTCCTTTAGTTTCCAGTGTGAGGGTTTTGTATGAGAAAGGCTCCTGTTGTATTCTTGCCAACTGGATGTGATGCCAGATACATTTGAATGCAGACCTGTCTCACAATATAAAGCCAAGAATAAAAAGGAATGAAGGAGGACAAATACTTCAGAAAATGTTAAGACTTCAGGATTCAAGCCCCAGAGAAAACTACTGCCAAATTTGCCTTGAAATTCTTTTGTTCTGGCTTATGATCACATGTATGTCTGAAAATGACTGATAAAGACTAAGAGAATTACCACTGTTTATAGGAAAAACTCTCTGTTCAAAAGAAAAAAATTCCTTTTTAAAAGTAATTATACCCCTGAACAAAACCGAGCAAATCAGACAGTGTAGTAAATCCAGGGCTTATTTGTTTGTGAAGGATGCCTGTAGTTATCAGACTAGTTTCACCTTGACACTTTCTAACACTTTAAATTCAAGTAACCTGTTTTCCAAGTTTCTGTCACAATCTCTTTTCCATTTGACTTTCACTTGTGATAGGAAGCAGTTCTGTATTAAACTAGTTCTGATTGTTAGAACATGGAGAAAAACCTAAGGAAATGCTCTAGGAAATGCTCTTAAGGAAATGCCACTGGCATAGTTGTGGATTTAGTTTGATTAACAATTGGCTTAAAGATGATGATGAGGGTGTCTGGTTTATTTGGGTTTTTTTTTGTCATGAACTTGATGTGAGGAAAAAGGCTCTCAATGCTTTTCCTAATTCTGTTATGTGCACTCTGAGTGCTGTGCTGTTTGTAATTTTACCGTGTTCTGCCAGTTCCTACATTGCTGGTAAGATGTACATATTTTGTGTGTATATTTTCTGCTTCAGCTACAGGAGTTTCTTTGAATCTCCAAAATGTTTTGGTTTGTCTGTACCCTCCTGGCACTTTTGTTTGATGGTATTCCTCTGGCTATTCCATAGCTGCTGTGTCAAAGAGAAGACGTGATGGTACATTTGTCTTCATATTTGTAAAAAACAAAAAGTGATTTTTGTAAACTCACAGAAATACACTGTGATTTTTTAATATTAAGTGAATTTTTAATAATGTAAGTGCATTTTTAATATTAATGTGCCATATAAATTGAATTGGTCAGGACAAAATATGCAGATGACAACTAACAAGCTACAAACCAGTAACATATTGTAGAACACAAGTCACAGGAGCAGATGGAAGAAAAACTTCATTCTGTGACAAAGCCTTGACAATGGACTTCCATTTAAAAGTTCTGTCCACAGAATGAGTATTTTGGAGTGATGCTAATGTCACTGTTTATTCTGCAGCCAATCACAGAATCACAGGATGGGTCAGGTTGGAAGGGACCACAGTGGGTCATCTGGTCCACCCTCCCTGCCCAAGCAGGGTCATCCCAGAGCACATGGCAAGCTGCA
>VZTB01001921.1:746440-779332 GCA_013397245.1 Thryothorus ludovicianus
AAACAAAAAACCATAAAACCAGTCAACCAAAAAATTAACAAATGGAGTTTTAACTGCCATCATGGTGCCAAGTGTTCTAGCATATTCTTGCTTTCCTTCTCATGCTCTCATGTTCATTGGGAAGGAGGTAGTGAACTTGTCCGTGAGGCTGACAGCCTGAAAGTCTTTTACCAGCACAACATTGTGGTTCAGGCTGTTGAACTGAATGGAATAATTGGTACTGAACTCCCATTTCAGTTTTACGGGCTAATTCTGCTTTTGTGGCTTTTTTTTAATGGATGTCATTAGTAAACAATTTTTTCTGATACATACAAAAATTCAGTAATATACTGGAAGGAGCAAAATCCTTTTTGAACCTAACAGGTGAACCTTTTCAAGAACATCTTGCCATACATCTCTGGGTTGATGTATGCTGATGCCATTTTCCACTTTGGATGTGTTTGCAGGAAGCCCTAGAATGGATGTGGGAATTTTGCCCCCAAGTTACTGTAAAGTGAACTGAGTTTTACCAATCATCCCAGCCTGTATCCATTTGCAGAGCAGTAGCTGAGTCTTTCTAGGAAATTAGACCAGCACAGAAAGTAGACTCAGATTACACTAATGAGGCCATTAAATGAGATATAGGGAGCCTGTCTGGCCAGAAAGAGGAATGGAAAGAGATCTGGCTGTACTTCTTGCTTTATGTCTTTTACATTCTGCAGCCAGTTTTCACATTCTATGTGTTTACTTTGGTGGGAGAGTTCCTTTCTTCCTCCCCCTGCCCCCTCCCTCCTTTTTTTCCTGTGTTCTCTTATTTGACAAAAGGAAAAAAAAGTATTTTAAAAAATTTGAGGGAGAAGACCTGACATAAGTGGTATTTTCAGGCTAAAAAGCTCATGACAAAGCACTAACAAAGCACATTGGCTTTCTAAAGTCTTCCAAATTATATGTCTGTTCAGTTATGCTCTCTGACCATTTTACAGAGGTCTTCATTTTCTTTGTAGAAAATCAAAGTGCAGTGAAATGGGAAAGTTTTAAAATAGATGTTAGAACATCTAATAAAATCCCATCATGTTCATTAGGTCATAATACCAATGTTACCCATTACAGCAAATGAAGATTGCTTCACAATTTTAGCAGTTTTCGGTCACAGGAAAAAAATATTTTTTATTATAGGTAGATATGTCCTTTTCTTCTATGCTCTAAATGATAATGTTTTGAGCTTTCTGGTAGATAAAAACCAGGCAGTGTATATTTTAACAATTAAAGAATATTTTTTAACTGTTCTAAATCTAGTGAAACATAGCTTTCTGTTCTGTAGTATGTTACTAATTTGTATCTTTTTAGTTTACTATTATTTTTAGAGGACTTTCTAATATAAACATCTTCAGGTTATTAAACTTTGATTTGGGGAAGTTTAAATAGCTCATTCAATTTAAGTTCTTAATTCGCTTTTGTTGTTCACAGGGGAAACTTTCAGCAGCCTTTTTTTGGGAGCTGTGCTGGTTTTCCATCATTTATCACTGTTACTTTGCAGTGCTGACTTGTGTTAGTGGTGGCCCAGTAATGAAGCAGAACACAGGAAAATGAAATTTTGGTAACAGGCGAGCAATAACCTACAGCAATTATTCCAGAGCTCCACCTACAAGACCATGATTCAGAAGGTTGGAGCCTGCAGACCCAGTGCAAGATTGTGGGGTAGCAACCTCAAACACATCCCTTGAACGTACTTGTGCTTATTGTAGATTATCTCAGGTAACCTTAGCCTCCTTTTCAGCTGGATTTTTAATTATCTACCTTGAAAAGGTGCCTACCAAGCTATTTTTTCCTCTGATATCTGCAATTTTATTTTACGTAAGTTATTATGAACTCAACACCAAATTTTTTTTTTTTTTACTCTAGCCACGTAGTTTGATACAAACTATACATTTCTACTTAGACACGACATACACATTCCTTGTGTGGAAAAACCAAACAAGATGTTTTCTTCTAACTTCCATGAAATTGGTCATAAATCAGAATAATGCTGCATTTATGAAAGTTATTTCTGTAACCACAGCGTTGGTTCAGCCATAGGGATCTCAGTACATTAACTTTAATCTGATAAAGGTAAGGCATCCAAGATAATTTTAATTTAAAATAAATTTTACAGTGAAGTTATCATTCCGATAACAAAACTCAGCCATTTCACAGTCTAGTCTAAAAAATCTATACCAAGGGATTTACCTGCATAAGTTGGGATAAATCACTTGAAAGTGGTATCATGTACAAACTTGGAGTGTTTGACTTGGAGCATTCTGATTAATGTGGCTCAACAGATGACACTTGTAAGAGTCAAAGTAATAAAAATCCTGTGTACGTGGATATGTGCAGTTTCTTTGCTGTGCACAATGTTTATGTACTTTGTAACATAATTGCATTTAATTTATTTAGTACTGTATTAATAATTCATTAATACAAACTTATGAGGCCTGAGCAAGTTGTGCAGCAGTTCTGATTTGCTGCTGAGGCCATCTCTGGGGAGTAAATGAACTTTCAGGGGATATATTTTAATGGTTCAGCAATGGATTCCCTGGGAAAATTCTAGCACCTAGCTATTAAAAAATGAAAGTGACTCTCAATTTCTTTCCCTGTTCCCGGTACTATAGTTTTGGGAATCTGGCTGTTACATCCTAAGAAGTTCAAAAAGTTAAAACAAGTTTAAGTGGTGTACTCTGTTTTGTAACTAACAATTATTGGGTAGTAAGGACTCTGTGTGAAGAAAATAAACTTATCCTTTGTGATGGTTGTCCTTTCTTCATGCTCTCCTCAGCTAAGGAATGCAAGGAAAATAAACACTGCACAAGTACAATGATTATTTGAAAATATGTGTAGATAGTATTGTTTATAGCTTAATTCTAAGCAACTACATTAGGTTGTTATGTAGTATCCATTGAGATATTTATTTTTCTGTTTATCTTTTAAGCATCAGAACAAGGAGTTAGATACATGCTGATTTCAGTCCACAGATAGAAGTTATGGTTGTCTTTGTTATGAATTTATGCAGAAAGTTTATTCAAACTTATAAAGGTCATAATGTAATTAACTTGATATTATCATCTTTGGTGTCTTAAAAGAAAGTGTTTTGGAGCAAATATCACCAAGCACACATTATCAGGGCTTTGTGAAAGGAGCTATGTGAAGTCTTATTTTGTCATAAATTTGTTAAATGACACATAAATAACAGCAGAAAATTGAAGAAGAAACCTGGAGAAATGAAGAGGAAAAAAAGCCAACACATTGGTAATGAAACCTTGCAAGACTGAACACTAGGATTTCCAAAAAGTAATCTGCCCCACAATATATAAATATATAATCTGCCCCACAATAATATAAACACAAAAATGCAAAAATAAGTTTCAGTGACTGGTATCATTTATGTGACTCTCAGAAAAGGTTCACTGAACTCATGTCACCAGATGAAAATTGTGAGAGAATTTTTACTATAAATACATAAAAGTAAGAAGCACTGATGGGCTATTGAAGCGAGTAACAGCCTCAGTGTAGGAGCAAATCTGATATAAACTTGTCTTTAGATTGTAAGGAGAATTAACAGGCTGAGCAAGCTTTATATTATTTTGCAGAGAGTTGGCTACGTGACTTATGTGGACCTTACTAGAAGCAGGGTCTTGATGTTTTGAGCAATGTTTCTCTGGTATGGAAAAATTCCCAAGTAGTCACACAAATTACAGAAATATCCTTGCTAGAATAAAAATATGTGTATCACATTTCTGGCAATGTATGATGTTTTTCACAGTTCTTCCATGCCTTGCCAATAGTGAAAACCCTTACAGTTTTTTATTTGCTGTATGTTGGCTCTGTTCCAAGTTAGCTGCTTGGTACATGGGGATTGAATTACTTGTTTGTGATGACTGAATTTCCTAGATCTGCACCCAATGAATGCATTTGCTGACATAAAGGAAAGGCAAACTGATCTGCCCCTAAGTGGTTGCAGATTCTAAAAATAGGTTGATATTAGAGAATTCTTTAAGATAGCTGTAGTATCCTCTATCTTTTAAACATTTTTCATTCCTGCAATAGTAATTTTTTAATGTCTTCTGTGTATTACCATAAGTTCATAAATTGAAATCAGATGCTATTGAATTGAAAATAGCTAGTTTAGAATACCTTTGGAACTCATACAGGTCATGTAAGGCAAGTTTCATATTAGGAGTAGAATCCACCAAACTAAACAGAAATGCATTTTATAAGCATTTATTTTGGTTTTAAAAATTATTTTCATGGATAAGTTATAGAGAATTAAATGACTTACAGACAAAAGAATGACATGGTAAAATATTTTCTTTAAAAATCAGCTGTCCCACTTAGTGCTATTGCATTAGGACAATCTTTGTTGAGAAGTATCAGGGGTGAAATGTAGCATAGGTCTAATCTATTCAGTCTCAAAGCAATAAATAATTCAGAAACCTTTTAGTTCTTATTGATGTTTAGGGCAGATCCTTTCTAGATTAATCCACTGTCCTAAGAATTTTCTGGATTTGTCTTACGGCCTCCTGCTTGTTTTGAAAACAATCACAGAATTGTGAAATTGATGTAGAAGTAAAAAACTCAGCTTATTTTCTGTAGAAACTGGACGCTGAATCACTGCTCAATGAAAATATATTAGTTAATAGAGTAAGTCTTAGTTTATATAGTAGAATTAAATATCCATAGAAAAAAACACCTTATTTTTTTATATACAGAAATGCATAAAAAAGAGTATAGCAAAGAAAATATCTGAAAATTTGCTTATGACTGGTCAGATTTGAGGACTTGCTTAAATGAAATTCACTGAGCATCTTTATCTGACTGTCATGATGGTAGCTTCTTATTTTTAATTAAATTTCATGCATGTGAGACTTAGATATTTTTTGAGATGCAGTAATTTCAGTAAAATGGCTTCTTTAGTACACTGAAAGCTTTATTCAAGTTACTCAAATAACGCTATGAAATGTACCATAGCAGTGAGAACATGGGAAACAATATTGTAAAAGTTCATCATTATGTTGTAGAATATGTAGCAGGAAGAGAGGATGTGTTATTTCTACCTCTGAAAAATGTTAAGATTAAAAAATCTACATTAGGGAAGCACATTTTGTCAGTACTGAGGGTTTGTTGCTGACTGGTTTGGGTTTAAGCTTGACCATTATTTTTGCAAATATTAATAGAAATATAGAAACAGATACATATTTTTATTTATTTATATATATATGGAAACAATAAAAACTATATATTCATGCTTGTTTTCATAGCCCAGTAGACTCAAGCTTAAAACCTCAAACTTAATATGAATGACTCTGATGTTTTTCTGTGTATGTATTAAAAATATTTTCTAAAAGATCATTTAAAAATTATTCTTGCTCACTCAGCTATACTCCATAAGACTCCATTTGTGTTAACATTAGTATCAGGTTGTTAACTGACTGATTCCTGCCCCAGGAGTTTCCTCCTACTAATGTGCTACTAGAGTGGTTGTAGCAGTTTTCTGTAATCTTTCATTTGTAATTTGAATTTTCTGTCCTGCTTGATGGGCAGAGTCTCCAATCAGGCTTACATACACAACATAGCCATGAAAGAATAGAAGCCTATTTCCTAACAGTGAGCTGAGAAAATGGGGATTTATGTGTTGGGTTTTTGTTTTTTACTGATGGTGAATTTTTTAATCTAGGGCTTTCAGAAGGACCTTTGTGGGATGTTTTGGATGGAAGGGTAACAATTCACATTAAATATTGTTTTCTGGTTTGATGGTTGTTACTTCATAGTTCATAATACAAACACTGTCAAAATTGCAGAAAAGAGTTACATGTAAGTCATTAAACCAATCCATCCTGCTTTAGCTTTTTTTTTTTTTTTTTCCGTTTCGTTCTTGGGTAAAGTGATTTCCATGAGATAACAGAAAAAGGAGCATCACTTTCTTCCACAGTGTTACAGGATTTATATATTCACAGTACTTTGAAACAAAGTCATGGCAAGGAAACAGTCACTGCACTGTAACTCAGAGAGTGTTTAATAGGTGTGGGTTTTTTCCCAAGCATGGGCTGTGATTAGGCTGCTAGCATAAGGCATTCACAGAAGAGATTTGTCATGTAGTGGAAAATAACTTTTTTTTGTTTTGTGTTAACACTGAGAATTGTGCTGCAGTCATTGGCTGTGGTGTCTCTGGAGAGAAATGCTGGAGTTCATCTCAGCCCTAAGGGCACCACTTAAGCCTTGCTGAATAAACCAGCGAAACGTGAACATGCAAGCAGAAAGATTGGTTTTCATTCTGATAACAACTGCAATAGCTCAGAAAAACTGCCATAAGGCCATAGTGGTATTTGGTAGAATGAACAGTCACGAACTTTTAGTTTTACGCACTATAGACCTCTAAAGAGTAAATTTAGCCAAAATCCATAGACAGACATAACAGTTAGTGACGTTTTCAAGTACATGTTTGACAACAAGTAGTTTCTGTGGGCATCAAATTCATCACTTTCCAAGCCTATGTGCCTAACGTTAACTAGAAAACTATTTTTAAAGTTTTGTAGAGTCTATCCAAATAATGAGAACATCCTCTAAAAGACTAGCTGAATGTTACAGTGTATATTTGCCTTCTCATCCAGTATCTCCCCTTTTTTTTTTTTTGTTTGCTTGACTTTGTTGGCTTGGCTTTGGTTGGGTGGTTTTTGTTGTTGATATGCTTGTTCCTAAAGATGGTCATTGAAACACAGTTGCCTGAATACTTCTTAGACTGCCAAGTATACCCCCACTTGTTCATAGGCATGGTGGGCTGGTCAGTGGCGTGTTGATGTGCTGAAAAGCTTGTATTTTGTTCAGCCTGTAAAGAGAAACATTCCTGTGACAGGGATACGTGACAGGGCAGCACCATATGTACAGCTCCTGCTTTATTTGGTTATTAGATAGAAGGTGGACTAATAGCTGTAGATCCTGCTTTCTTGTCTCTTCAGACTCTGAAAGACTGTGCAACCATCTAACCATTTTAGATAATAACTGAATGTGTGGACTACTTATGATGACAATAACTGTTAGCATCAGTCATGAAATAAAAATTTTATTACAAATGCTGTCCTCAGAATCTGTTGCAATACATGTAGTACTGGTATATAAAAAGTCATTCCTATTAGAGACTTCTTTTTAGAAAAACATACTACTTAGGTTAATACTGCTGCTGCCATGGTATAGGAGAAAGCCCCTACTAGTAAGAACTTTCCTTAATATTAAAAAAATAATTATATAGACTCAGCTGCTTGTACTAAGGAAATTCTTGTGAATCTTCAGCTTACAAATGAAGAAGCAGATACCTGCCCCTATTTTATTAAAAAATCAAACCCAGAGTTGTAAGCTAAAGAAATGACCTATAGGTGCCAAGTAATACTTGTGTTACCTTAGCTCTTGAGTAAAAATGAAGCATGTGGAAAGAGATCCTGGTGTTCTTCCTTGGAAGGCAGATTTCTCTCCCTTTTTGCTGGTTAAGGTTTCCTGGGTACTTAGAGTCATGGGTGTCATTCACCTTCTGAAGGAAAAGAACCTTTTGAGACACAGCTGGTTTTCTGTCCAACTGGGCAGATCTTCAGGGTCACTGGTGCTAAGGATTTGCCCCAAAAAGCTGAACAACAATCAAATCTTGCACTTGAAAAGGGTGAATTGCTCTAAGATGAAACAGATGTGATTAGGCATTTTTAAAGAAATAAGGAAAGACTTGGCATTCTCAGGGTTTCTTTTCCAGAGAAAAGAACCTGTCTGTGTTTTCTTAAAGTGCTTAGCAGCTGACGTGAAAAGTGTCTGATTTCTATAATTGTTTATAAGGAAATTTCTCACCTCTTTACTAGTCAGTGTAAGAGCACCCCCTTTTTTTTTGTGTCTCTTGTGGTATGTGAAAAGGCTTGGAACCTGTTATGGCTCAACTGAAAAAGCAGATTTGAAGTTTGTCCATAAACTCAACTGACTAATTTTGAAGAAGAGATGGCTTGCATGGTGGATTGTCTGTCTGTGGCAATCTAGTTCCTGTTGTAAAGTTGTTGAAAATAGAATATTTCCTCAACTAATAGGAAGTTGACCTAAAAGTTGACATAGAAGAAGCAGCTCTCTGGGATTCACTGTGGCATGGGTTATTTGACTTTGGAGCTGTTACACTTCATGAAAAAGTCTGCCATCAGTATTTTTCCTTCCCAGAGCATCCTCCCTGCACACACTGGGATCAGGAGAAGTGGCTCACTCTGTGACTTTAGTGGTGGAAGGAGCCTATAGCATTTGCCATCACCTAAATCTGCCTTAAGTTTTTTCCTCTTGAGAGTAAGTCCTGTGGTCACTCTGAGCAGTGGTCACGGTGTTTAGGGCTGGGGGCTGCTGGACAGGCCGTGTGGGGAGAGCCCAGGGCTGCCCTGTGCACAGCTCAGCCAGGATGGCGATGCCTCAGGGAAAACACGTCTGGAAAAGAGCAAACTGCCACAGGTGAGAGTGAGGAACACTGAGAGCGTGAGGAGCAGCTCCGACTCCAGGGTGAGGGCTGCAGGGGCTGGAGCAGAAATTCCCTGGAAGCCTGTGGGACCGTGTTGGAGCAGGCATTTCCCTGCAGTCCACAGAGGAGAGTGCCAGAGCAGATTCCCAACCTGCAGCCCCTGGGACACTCGGCTCTGGAGAAAGTGAATATTCCTTAAGGGAGAGGCAGGAGCAGAGCCCACATTGGAGCAACCTTGCCTTGAAGGTTTACAGCCTGTGTGAGGGACACATGCTGGAGCAAGGGAAAACAGGAGGAAGGAGTGGCAGAGAAGAACTGCAATAGTCTGACCCCAGCCCTTATTCCCCATGCCCATGCCTTTTGACAAGGGAGGAGGTGTAGGAGTTGGGAGTGAAACAGTGAAGTTGAGCCTGGAACAAAGAGGCAAAGGGAAAACTCTAAAGATTTATGGTTTTTGCATTCCAAATCTGTTTTAATTGTCAATAAGTTATTTTTCCCTAAGTGAGTCTGTTTTGCCCATGACAGTAGTTTGCAAATGATCTCCTTGTCTTTATTTTAATACCTGGGCTTTCTCACTTCATTCTCCCCTGTGCAGTTCCTTTTGTGGAGCGTGAGGGGAGAGCAACCAGCCAAGGACAACTCACCACAAAGTTGTACTGACAAAGGCTACAACCCCTGATGACTGCCAGCAAGTGGAACTGGGTTCTATCCTGTGTCTGTTCAAAAAAATTGGTTTATTCTGAAGATACTGCTGCCTTAGGTGTTAACTGTACACTCACTGTGGAAAATATAATCTAGAAAGAAATTATCAGTTATAGATTGTTGTAATTCAATGAATTTATTATTTTTAATTATTTTTAAAGTATCCTTGATCTCAGTAATTTTGATTATGTTGTGCTTTTTGTATGAATCTAAACCACTTCATCCATCATAACTTCCTTAATTTCAGAGATAGTGCAATCAAAGTTACAGCTGAAAATCAGGTAGATATGAATCAGAAAGCCTAAAAGGGAAAGACTAAACTTCAGACTAGTTGCCTTCTGCCTGTGAATGTGGCTTTAAATATACATGTTTATGTAGTACCTAATAGTATAATATACACATTAGTTTGGCAATTATAGTATAAGCCACCAGATGGAGTAATGTTGCCATCAGAAATTGAGGGTAATACAAATAGCATGTTTTTCCTTTCTACTTATGCAATATCAATTCAAAGTTTTTTAAGGTGATGTACCAAAAATTTACAAATCTGTATGTTACAGGTTGTAACCATACTTAGCTGTGCTAAAACATTTTTTACTTTTTCTCAATAAGGTAACTTAATATTAGGCTAGGGAAAATGAGAATGTTTTTCTTTTTTTAGTTGTACTAACCTGAGTTGACAAACTAAGAAAATTTGATCTCTTTTTTTTCTTTCATTATTTTTTTCCTCTATTTAACTTCTCTTTACCATGAGTAGCTAGTGTTCTATTAAATATCTGACTGTTAATTGAAATACTTCTTGCTACAGGGCTTTATAAAGAGAAAAGAGGCAGATGCTGACTATGCCAAAAGCTTTCATTTGGGGATTTTGTTGGAGATGTGACCTTCTATTTCTTCTTTCTTTTTCTTACATGTCCTCCTAGGATCTTCTTGCTCAAGAGCCTAAGAGTGTTTAAAATTTGCAGAATGAAAAGATGGCGCGGGCAATGCTGGTACCACCAGGACCTGACAGCTTCTTCTATTTCACCGAGGAATCTCTTGCAGCTATTGAGAAACGCATCGCTGATGGAAGATTTCCCTGTGACCAGGATGAGCCTGCAGATGATGCTGGTCATGAGGAAAATCACCCAAAGCCAAATAATGACTTAGAGGCAGGAAAGACACTGCCATTTATTTATGGTGATATTCCTCCAGGAATGGTGTCTGAACCCCTGGAGGACATGGACCCATATTACATGAATAAAAAAGTGAGTGTTTTTTGTTAGAATGTAATTAGAGAACTCCTGTTTCACTATAACCTGGTAAATGCTCTGCTGGGGAGTTGGTCAGAAGCACTGTTTGAAAGCATTATGCAGTAGGTGGTATCATGTTAATCCTTTGGATTTCACTGTAAAGACACCTGTAACTCTTGGTTAAGTTTGTTGTTTTTTTTTAATAAGTGCACTTTTAACGTCAAATATTATGGTATTTTAGTTAAAGGATTTTGTATTAAATGTTCTGTAATCTCTTCAAATCTGAATGCTGAACCATTTGAACACTTCCCATCTCTCTGGCTAACTCTTTGGGTTTCTTTAAGAAACATGATACCCAAGATCTAGTTGATGACAGAAGTCTTTAGACAAAGTGCTCATTCAGTCATATGACAAAACAATCACTGTCAAACATTCTTGAAAATATAAAAAATATTTGCTTATACTTAAAAAAAGTATAAAGACTAATCCAATCTTTGTGTTTCTATATTGAGTCTGTGTTACAGGCCCAGTATAGACCTGAAGACTAAATCTAAGTTGATATATACTGATTCAGTTTCATTTATAGATATAATTTTAAAAAAGAACAAGATGTTTACTTTGGCAAGTACAGATGAAGGAAAGTTGTTTTTATATAGGCATGTGAAATGAAATGATGTCAACAAAGAAAACAAAACTGAGCTTACATTAAAAAGGCAGTGTAAAATAAGTAGCAAGTGGTTATTTTATTGTGTAATCAATAAAACAATTGAATTAAAAGCATAGAATGGGTTCTTGAAATTAAGTACTGGATAATCAACAAAATAGTATCTTGCAAGATAAAAATTTAACCAACTGTATTATATCTGTAATAAGCAACCTAACTAAAGTAGTGTTTTTTCTAGTAAAAAATGTTGAAGACTAACAATCAGGTGTAGATTTTTTTAGTTGTTTTAGTTTTTGTTCTCTTAACTTCACAAACACTATTGACAAATCACCTATTTCTTTTATAGTAAAATGTCATTGGAAAACAGAAATATTCAGTGTTGTAACTTGCTTATTTCCGGATATTAGATTTTTGGGAAACTAATAATTAAATGTAGATTGAATTATGATTTCATTAGATGATATTTTCATTGTGTCTCCAATTCAAAATCAAAAATGGTTTCATTGATGGTACTAGTGACAGCTGCACAAGCAATAAAGGCAGTAAAGCCAAGGATTTTAAAAGTCAAGAATGTCTCACCCCAAAAGCAGTTTTAACCAGTTGAAATGGTTAAATAGTTCCTTGTGTGGTCCCAAAAATGTTACTTAGGTGCTTTTGTTTTGCATTGCCAACTTTGTTCTGCAATTAAAGACCTAAATTAAATTTAAATGTAAAAAGTCGTGTTTTTGATTACAGTTTTAATGTAACTACTTAATCCTAGAAAATAAAATCTAAAATGTAGATTTTAAGAACACAGTGACAAAGAATGCATGATGAAACATTTCCATTGCTCATGTGAAAATTTAGAATCTGTTACAATTTCCTTCTGTAATTCTACTGGAAATATATTTGGCTACTTAGATGTGTGTTAGCAGTCTCTATTACGGCAAGGTTGCTAAAGTGTATCCTTACTTTCCTAACCTCACTACTCCATGCCCTTTTTGTCTGTTTTTTAAAGACATTTATAGTACTGGATAAAGCGAAGACAATCCACAGGTTCAGTGCCACACCTGCCTTGTACCTTTTATCTCCTTTCAATATCACCAGAAGACTAGCTATTAAGATTTTGGTTCATTCATATCCTTTTCAAGTGGTTTATTAAATGTTGTTACTGATTAATATGACTAATGTTAACACTAGGAGTTTTTATTTAGTGTTTGAATGTGTTCCTGCCTTTAATTCTTTCAAAATCAATCTGAGCTAAGATTAGTCACTTAACCTGCTGATTAAATTCAGAAGAGAAGTCATTAGTGGAGTTCCTTAAGGTGCAGTAATGAACCCAACCCTGTGTAAAATCTTGGTGGATGATCTGGATGAAGGGAGCGAGTGTACCCTTGGTAAGTTTGTGGTTATCACCAAGTTGTGATATCTGTGTTCATCTGCTGGAGGGTAGGAAAGCCCTGCAGAGGGGCCTGGACAGGCTGGACCAATGGGCCAGACCAACAGCATGAGGTTCAACATGACCAACTGCTGGGTCCTGCATGTTGGCCACAGCAGCCCCATGCAGTGCCACAGGCTGGGGGCAGAGTGGCTGTGATCCAGGGGGATCTGTTGACCTGGCAGTGCTGGTCAGCAGCAGCTGAACAGGAGCCAGGGTGTGCCCAGGTGGCCAAGAAAGCCAGTGGCATCCTGGCCTGTGTCAGGAATAGTGTGGCCAACAGGGCCAGGACAGTGACTGTCCCTCTGTACTCAGCACTGGGGAGGTCACACCTCGAGTGCTGTGTCCAGTTGTGGCCCCTCAGTTCAGAAAGGACATTGAGGCACTGGAACAGGTCCAGAGAAGGGCAGTGAAGCTGGTGAAGGGTGTGGAGCACAAGTCCTGAGAGGAGCAGCTGAGGGAGCTGGGGGTGCTCAGCCTGGAGAAGAGGAGGCTCAAGGGGACCTCATGGCTCCCTACAACTCCCTGGAAGGAGGGTGTAGCCAGGTGGGAGTCAGCCTCAGGTAACCAGAGACAGCACAAGAGGAAATGGCCTCAAGCTGCACCAGGGGAAGTTCAGGTTGGACATCAGGAGGAATTTCTTCACAAAAAAGGTTGTCAAGCATTGGAATTGACTTCCCAGGGAAGTGGTAGAGACACTTTCTCTGGAGGTGTTCAGGAAATGACTGGATTTGGCATGTAGTGCCATGGTCTAGTTGGCAAGTGAAGAGTCAGAAGCTGGACTTGGTGACCTCCGAGGTCTTTTCCAACCTAAATGATTCTGTGGTAGGTGTATAACCATTACTCTTGTGAAATATCTTTGCATTATTTATGCCATTGCTAGTGATAGTAAACTGATTTGTATTGTGTAAGTTGTCAGTATTCTATGTCTTGATCAATTCCTTATATTTTGTGTTAGGCAAATTTGGCTTTTAAAAGCAGTATGTTCCTTAACTATGGTCAACATTGTTCAACAAGGTCATTATGCTCACTATTTTGGCAAATTGTGTATTTATGACATGGAGGAATCTTCCAGACTGGGCGAAGAATGTAGAGTAAGTATACTTAAATAGGCGAATAATTATTAAAGTGCTTTAAAAATGAAAAGCACGTTAAGAGTTAGACCGTGCAGTTTTACTTACTTGTGTAATACCAGTATTCTCCTTTTTCTTACTTGGAGTTTGATACTATCTGCAACCCAAAGCAGCACAGTCCTGAAAGCTCTGCAAAGGAAAGAAGCTTTGACATTGTTAACCATTTTCTCTGAACAAAATGCTGATATATTTCCTCAGAATGTTCGTACAAGCAGTGTTTTCATGCATCCTCCCTCTTGAGCTGTTCTTTTTAATTAAAAAAAGAAAAGGCAAAAATGATCATTCAACCCAAAACTACTGCTTTTCAGTGTGGAAGATGCTTTCTGTAGCCCCTCTGAAACACCTTCATTTTGTGCAGTAAAATCTAATTATGGGACACACCCATTCTTTAAAGAAAATACCTCTGATGAGAATTATTGTTTCTCTTTCTTAAGTCTACCTGGTCAGCCACCAAGTACCTTCAGTAAATACTAGGTTTCGCTTCCTCATGGACTTTATTTCTGATGTGGCAAACATGCTTAAATGTTATTTGAACAAAAAATATTTCTTGTGTTATTCACTATTATTATTATTATTAGTAGTGGTAATACTGGAATTTTAAAAATCTTATGTGCTAGAAACTGAAAAAAAATTTTTCAGATGATGTAAAAATGTATAATCCTATTATCTCACAAAAGAAGGGTGGAAAAACAGTCATACTAATGTGAGTTTATAACTGCTGTTCAATGCATGTACTAATTACTGGGTTTGAGTTATTTTCCTGTATGCTTATGATGTATCACTGAGCATCACAACAATCTTTAACTTTTGCTTGAATGTTTCCTCATAGGTACACTTTCACTGGAATTTATACTTTTGAATTTCTAGTAAAAGTCTTTGCAAGAGGCTTCTGTATAAATGATTTTACTTGCCTTCGTGACCCCTGGAACTGGCTTGATTTTGTTGTCATTTCCTTTGCGTAAGTATATAATATTTTTTTAAGCAAAATAATGGAATTTTTTTTGAACCTGTAATCGTTTGTTTGGCTTATATTAGTTCATATGAAATTAATTGTAGCTGAATCATGTTTCAAGTTTTTCCACTTGAATATTTTACACTAATGTAGCACCTAGCAAAATTAGTCAGCTATTCCACAGTACAGAACATACCACTTAAACAGTTAATTTAAAATAGGATTTGAAAAACAAAAGCAGATCTATAGGTTTTATTTTAAATTCACAGTTAATGAAAAACTTTAAGGGTGATTCTCTTAGGGAGAACTTAATTGAAAAAGGAAAATATGAATGTAAGTCATTAATTGAAACTTTCTCCTTCAAAAAAAAAAAAAATTTCAGGTCCAGGTAAGTAGTATAAGCTCTGCCTCAATTCTGAATAACTGTGATTTAATTCTACAGGTATATAACAGAATTTGTAAACCTAGGCAATCTTTCAGCTCTTCGAACTTTCAGAGTATTGAGAGCTTTGAAAACTATTTCTGTAATTCCAGGTAAGAAGTAACTGTGTAAAATAGTAGACACTCTATATCACCTCTGTTTAATTTTGTGTGTGCTGTATTGTGTTTGTGTGTGGAATCCTTCACTACAGATATGTGACAGAGTTTGTGGACCTGGGCAATGTCTCAGCGTTGAGAACATTCAGAGTTCTCCGAGCTTTGAAAACAATATCAGTCATTCCAGGTGAGAGCGAGGTTAAACACCGAGGCTGACTGAAACTGCACAGAAGCTGAACTCAGGTTTTTAACAGAAACATCCAGATTTTTGTGTTAATTTCAATTTCATTTCCTTTTTTAATTCTCTAAAACAGTCAGCCTCAGAGTTTAATAGTCAATTGCATGAAGAACTCATTTACATATTCCTCCATTTAATTATGTCAAATTTTCTCTCCCACATTAAGGATCAAAATTACTCTTTTTAATGTGAATGTTACATATTCGTATTTATTCAAGACATTTGGGATTGAAAATTTTAGTGTTTTGTAAAAGTTGAATCCCTGACAGAGGAATAAGATGATAATGAGTAGCATGGGGATTGCATGATGTAGTTATTAGTTTATGATGCCTATCTTCACCAAACCCCACCTCCAACAGGAGACGATGTATTAGAATGCAGATGTTAAAATTACTACTGAAATAAAATTGTGATCTCTTTTTGTTTGCTGTTCTAGAACCAAATGTTGTGTATTGGAATAGAATAGTGGCAAAGGTTTGGAGCAAGAGGCATCAAAAAGAAAATAAAAAAAACTATTTTCTTTAGATGTAGTGTACATGTGTAGAGAGCATGAATTTGAAAGCTCGTGATTTGAAGAGCAGGTGCTTTGGAATGTGTGCCATTCATTCCCATTCATCTTTTCAAATTATTTTTCAGGAATGATGAAACTGGTAGCTTTTCCTTTGGAAAATGCTTTTAGACTGTTTTTTTTTTGAAGCTGTGCATGGTACTGAGTAGTGTGATAGAGACGGTTATATTGCATTTTAGCTTAGTTAAATATTTAATATTATAATAAAAATCTACCTCTGTTTGCAGGCTTGAAGACTATTGTTGGGGCCTTAATTCAGTCTGTGAAAAAGCTCTCAGATGTGATGATCCTGACTGTATTTTGCCTGAGTGTATTTGCACTGATAGGACTGCAGCTGTTCATGGGCAACCTGAAGAATAAATGCCTGTTCTGGCCGCCAGAAAATTCAACAGCTTTTCAAAAATACGTAGTTCCATACTTTAATGGTACAGAATTTAACTGGACAGCATACATTAATGAAGAAAGTAAGAAATACTCTTGTAACTAGCTAAATTTTTTATATATAAACCAATACACAATCGAGATAACTATTTTATACTGCAGACTAAAGATTAAAAAAAAAATCAACTGGATGGCATAGAATAAGAATTTGTATATATTACATCCCAAACTCATACTGACATGATTGCTCTTTCCTGTAAGTGCACTTAGGAATGTATGTGAAGGCTTAGATTAGTTTTAGAGTCATGGACTCATGCAGGTTGGACAGGATCTCCACAGGCTGGACCAACTGCTGCTCAGCTGCAGGTCCAGTTAGAGCAGACTGCTCAATCCCTGTTCCAGCCAAGTTTTTAATATCTCTGAGGATTGAGATGCCACAGCTTCTTCTGGGTAGCATGTGTCAGCATTTGAGCAGTCTCACAGAAACTTTCTTGAATATCATTTCGGAATTTCCCGTGCTCAAACTTTTATTAGTGTCTCATCTTTCCGGAGTACGCTCCTGAGATGAGTCAGGCTCCATTACAATCTTTCATGTTGTACTTGTAGGTAGAGTGAGGATCTTTGCACATCCCTTCCTCCCCACCTGCTCCCTCCCATGTCTTCTCAAAGCCAAACAAAATCAATTCTTTTAGGCTCTTTTTTTGTGTCTTTAGGCTATAAAAAATACAGAGAAGCACTAGATAAATATGAGAGCCTAGTTAAGACATGCTTTTACTCTTAAATAGAGGTAACAAACCAATTGATTTCACTGATATACAACTCCCCAGGCAGGCTGAGATTCTAGTAGGAAAAGGGGTAATATTCAGCTTTAGGATTTGTTGCTTGGGACTGAAAAAAACCTTTTAATCCAGGTATTTTCTAACAGGCTTAATGTCTGTAGACTGAAGAGACCGAACATCCAGGCTGGTTCAGAAACATGCAGATGCTTATGCTTTGTATTTCTGTCCTTTTAAGTGATAGCATCAGTAACGTTATAATATACAGTGAGCTGTGAGATGTAGTATAATAACTTCTGTAATTGCCAAAAATCAATTTTCCTATGTGGATTTGTACTGCAAGTGGATTTGCAGTGTATTAATGTAAAAGTAGTGTATTTAAGTAAAAACAAATTTATAGGACAATAGATGCTAGCTTTCCTCCTCAGTGACTCACGAAATATAAAGAAAAATACAGTTGTTATAGGCTGAGTTTTGATGAACTAGATTTTCTCCCATTTTAATATTGGACATTAAAGTTGTTAGCTATTTTCTGCATTTTTGGATTATCTTTCTGTAGTTCTGCATTGTTTAAATTCTGTGACTGTGTTTATGTTTTCTGGAAATCTATAATTTTAGCTAATTTATTTACCTAAGAAGGGATAGAGTGAAAATGGAGTGGTGATAGTGCTTTTTGGGCAATTTTGGCTGATAGTTTACATGCTGCAGAACATTTGTAGATTCTCACTTCAGATGAAGATTATACAGTACATAGACTCTCTATTTCCAGTTTGCACTAGGTGGCAATCTAAAAGAAAAAATTTTCCTGAATGTCAGTTGCTTTCTATGCTACATGTTTTGTCTTTGCAGGGAGCCTCCAGAGTGCTGATGCATGCAGGGCTGTTAGATCTGGGTGTGTTGTGTTCCTCCTTTCTCATATAACTGTTCTTAGTCATTTGTATAATGCAGTGTCAGCTGCATTATAAGTACTGGTTTTGAATGGTAGATTCAAAACACTGTGTTTAAATGCTCAGTTTAGAATCCTCCTGTGTTCAAATACTCTTCCTCCTATATTCGTGTATTATGGGCTGTTTCTGACTATTTAAATACAGTCGTTTTTTTACCCTATAAAAACCAAAATCTTTGTCAGCTTGAAAGGTACATTGAGATCATCAGCTGACAACGACAACAGATTGATTAGTTGAGATAAGAGTGTTTTTTCCAGATTTCTGTCTCTTTTCCAGATCTCAGTGCCTGGCTATCCTCATGGTGAAAAGGTTCTCCTTCTATCTAGTTAGAACCTCTTTTGTTTTTAATGATGCCTGTTGTCAGTCATTCTTCTGCCATGCACAATTGAGAAGAACCTGTCTCTGTCCCCTTGATAGCATTTTTGTAGTTACTGGATGCTTTTTGCCAGCTCTCTCCAGGGCCTTCCCTTTGCTGGGCGGAACACGCGCAGGCTCCTTGTCCTCTCAGCACGTGGTGAATACTCCAGCCCCTCGTGGCCTTGGTGACCCTGTGCTCCATTTTTAGCAATGTCTGCTTGCACTGTGGTGCCAAAGCTGGGCAGAGGACTCTGGGTATGTTCTGATGAGTGCAGAGCTGAGGGGCAGTCACTCCCCTGCTCTGTGAGCTGCCCTTCTGCTCCTGCAGCCCTGGAGGCTGTTCCCCATCTTGGGTGTCAGGGCACACTGAGCACTCTCCTGGCTCTCTGTCCAGCAAAATTCCCAGCGCATTTTCTGCAGAGCTGTTGTCAGCCAGTCAGTTCCCAGCCTGTATCACTGCAAGGGGCTCTTCATTCCTGCATACACAGCTGCATTTGTCCTTGCTGAATTTTATGTGTCTCCTGTCAGCCTGTTTCTCCAGTTTGCCCAGGTCCCACTGAAGGGTATGTACCCTCACTCTTATAAACTTCTTCCCTAATTAATTATAATTTTTCTAACTGGATCATTTTTCTTTTTTTTTTTCTTTTAAGGACAGCACAGTTGTTAATCATTAATAACAATATATATTTATTTTTTTCTGAAGGCTACCACCTTAAAATTAAAAGAACAATTAAAGCTGTTTATAGTTCAGCAGCTGTTAGAACATTGTAATTGGAACACCTGTCTTCTTTTTATATGCTGCCTTCATATTTTCCCTGGATGTGAAATAGTCACAGGATGTGCTAGTTAATGTTGCTCTGACTTCAAAACTGCCAGAAAGCCATTATAAATGTTCCATTTTAAAGGAGATAGGCTTTGTCTGATTACAATCTATTTGCTGAATAAAAAGAGTTTTAAGTTTTGTATTTTCTATCTCTTATCTGTTTTGGAAAGGTATTCAGTGTGCAGTGACTCAAGAAAAGAATACGGAATTTATGTTCTAATCATTGTTCTAGGATTTTATTTTTGCATTATGTTTTTATTTTGTTGCCGAGAGAGATTGTGGATGCCCCATTCCTGGAAGTGTTCAAGGCCAGGTTGCATGAGGCTCTGATTTATTAAGTGGCATTCCTGCCCATAGCAGGGGTTTTGGAAACAGATGATCTTCGAGGTCACTCGAGATCACCCGAAAAATTCTACGATTCTGACAGTATTTGAACCCGTTCTTGGGAAAACATTAATGGGAAAATATGAACATTCAAAACATGATGACTTGAACATATGTTCATCCTCACAAAAAAAACCAACCCAAAAAAACTCCTTTAATTTGTAAACATGTTACTTTTTTTTTTCTTTAGGTCATTTCTATCGCCTAGAAGGAGCAAAGGATTTTCTGCTTTGTGGCAATAGCTCAGATGCAGGGTAAGGTACACTGAAAATGACATAATATCTGTCTAAACAACATGTAAAAAATATCAGTCAAAACTTTAAAAAGCTGACTTAGTTACCTAACTTCCCAGTCAATAATATGGTCATGGTTCCTAGTAGCTACACAGTTGAATGAGTGAAAATGTTAAATGACCAAATACTTTCCTGGAAATTTGTTTTAAAAGCTCACATATAACTAGAAAACTCCACTTAGCAGGTAGACTTTGTGTTATCAATGACTTAAGAACATTCTTTATCATGGGTTCCCTCCCATTTCTCAACCCTAAAACAGGCATGAAGCCCTGAGACTTATGACCAGATTTAGGGAAGACATCTGCAGGCTTCCTCTGTCTGGCAACTGCATGCATGGCAGTGTCTTGCACTCTTTCTGTGACAGTTTTTCATAAAAAAATAATGTGAGCTTATGAATTATCATTCCATCCCTTGGTTTTTGTTGGAAATAGCTTTAAAACATGCATACCCAAATATTTTTGTAAACATTTCATTTATATGTGTAACTATGAGATAATTTTGTGTACCTGTATAAATGCACATCAAATAGGCACGCATACATGAAAAGAAATCTTCATAGTGTTTTTCTATAGACAAGAGCCTCTTCTCTCCTGATTGAAACTGTGTGCTTACACTTGATATTAAGATTGCATCACCTACTCTAAAAACCAATATGAAAAATTTCATGAGATAAAAGTATCCCTATGCTGGCTATTTGCTCTTGACAAATTGGTAGAATTTGTTAATTAGGCTCACAGATGTGTAGAAGCCAAGATATCTGGTATGGTAACCTCAGTGACAAAGTTCAGTATAAAATGCATGTGCTAACTGTCTTTTTCCTGTGTGGAAGTATCCACATGTTGAAATCTCTGTGTTATGTACATACATTATTTTCATTGAAGAGGTATCTGCAGAGGTAATATCAAACTGTTGATAATTATTTTATTTTTTTTTTTAATTGGGAAAGATGAAAGAAGGAAATATTGTAATTACTTGTTTGCACTCTCTGGATTATTCTTTAAGGAGCAGACTTTTAATTCCTTCACTAATTTTTGAATTGTTTTAAGCCATAAATAGCAGCACCCTTCACAGACGAAGCTTCATAAGAAGTTCAAGAAATATTAATTTTTAAAAAAGCATTATATGAAATTTGTGTATGGATTGTTTTGCCTCTTCCTTTTTTTTTTTCCTTCTCCTAGTAAATGCCCAGAAGAGTATATCTGTGTGAAAGCTGGCAAAAACCCTGACTATGGATATACTAGCTTTGACACATTCAGTTGGGCTTTCTTGTCACTGTTTCGACTGATGACACAGGACTATTGGGAAAACCTTTATCAGTTGGTGAGTATATTTTAAAAATTGGGGTTAGTGCATTACTGGCCCCAAATCAATCATGGAAAGACCATTCTTATTTATGTTACATACCATTGCTATTGTTAGCCATGAAAATTTATCAAAAAAATCAAATTCTCTTGCAAAACTAAGCAGACATGGACACTTAGTACAGAATCTCAGATGGCACATGAGGAGGTTTTTGATCCTCAATTTAATTTTTATAGTGTATATCTCATTTTGTGCCTCATGGTATTTCCAAAAATATCAGTATTGAGTTTAAATTGTAAAAAGACTTCATGAAAACCTGAACCTTAATTTCAGTACTCTTATTTTTTAAAACTTAGAATGTATGACTTGTTATAAATTAACTTTCTTACCATAGCTTGTCATTATGTGGTGTGTGCGAATGTGTTAATTATAATAAATACCATCCTATAATTAGCTAATGAATTGTGCCATTTTTAATTCATTTGGTTATTTCAAAGGAAAAGCATGCTAATACATGGTAAGCATTCTAAGCCTCCAACCTGTGATATGACATACATTAATAACTCTGATCCCACTTACTTTTCAAGATTATTAGGCAAAGAGGTTTGTCGCAAAGCAGCATGATCCTTAGGCATCTTTTTCATATACAAGAATGCTCCCTTTGATTATTTTGTAATTCAGGAACTTGTATGATTTTACTACAGAGGGAAAACCAACTAAGTATTAGTTTTGCACTTTTCAAAGTTGTCAATGCTTATGACCTGCAGAACTGATGTGTTTCTTCACCAACTGGTTGATTTCTCTTCTCCTCCTATAGACACTACGAGCTGTTGGCAAATCATACATGATATTTTTTGTTGTGGTGATTTTTCTGGGTTCCTTCTATTTGATTAACTTGATTTTGGCTGTGGTTGCCATGGCCTATGAAGAACAAAATCAGGCAACTATTGTTGAAGCAGAGCAGAGGGAGGCAGACTTTAAGCTGAAGCTTGAACAACTGCGGATGCAGCAAGAAGAAGTTCAGGTATTTTCTAACTGGGCCTTAGTGTGTTCCTTTGCATGCTATTTGTTAAAACAAAACCAATAATTAAATTCACATATTAAAATAAACCATTCTTTAACATACCTTGCAAATACTTTAGACTGCATTTTCTATGCCTCCTTATTATTTTTAAATATATAATATCTAAAGTGTGAATGAATTTCTGAACTGAGAGCAAAGAGTAGTCTCCAAATTGGAATAATAGTTTTAAATAAACCTCTCTTATCTTGGGGTAGTTTCTAGTAAACTGTCCTGATGATTTTCCAATTTCTCATCTTAGGAATAATTTGAATACTTTTCAAGCCTTGATTAGGGTGTAAAGTATTTTTATCTATAAATTTCTGATTAATTTTTGCTACTTGTGCTGCTACCAGTGAATGAAAGACTGGAAGCTTTAAGGAAGCTACTTATAATAAAAGTTAAGATTAATTTACTAAATTAGTACAGACTGAAGTGTGATTCTGTTTAGCTCTTTTATTTGCTCTTGCATTCACTCTAATTAATAAATTTATTAATTTTCAAATATTTTCTAATGAACTTTGTGGCTGTAGACAATGTGGGCTGACTCCATGATACAGATGCTAAGTAGAACTCCATTCAAATTCCATTCATACTACAGAATTTCTTTTGTAGTATTGCACAAATCCAACTACACTGTTTGCTAGAAGTAATTTGATTCAAATCTTAGGAACAAGGGCTGTATCCTTCTTTAAAAATGATGTGATTTATAAATCATCTTGTTAAATAATTGCTGTGGCAGGCAATAGCAGCAGCTGCAGCAGAGATGACTGAGTACAGCTGTGAAAGTGGGAATGCTGCACCCTCAGATAGTTCTTCAGATGCATCCAAGCTTAGCTCAAAAAGTGCCAAAGAAAGGAGAAACAGAAGGAAGAAACGAAGGCAGAGAGAGCTCTCTGGAGAAGAGGATGACATGAAGGATGAAAAGCTTCCAAAATCTGAATCAGATGGCAGTATCAAAAGGAAAGGTTTCCGCTTTTCTTTCGATGGGAACAGACTAACTTATGGGAGGCCATTTACATCACCCCACCAGGTACTGTGAGTAATGCAATTTTCATTTTCGGAATTTGTGAGATTAGTGTTATATCCAACAAACTTCACCGCAACTTTGCAATGTAAGGCAACAAAGAAAAAATAATGTAGCATTCTCTTAAATACCAACTTACTGTTGGTATTATTTTCTAGAGTGTACCTTAAAAAAGTGTTTTGTTCTCATTTTTATTATTTAGGACCTTAACATACACAGAAGCGTTGTGTTTTCCTAGTTAATCTGAAATAGAAATGCCTTCTTAATTCATAAAAGGAAAATCTAAGTATAATGTGTGAATTTAAAAGATGAAAGGTATTGATAGCTTTTAATGTAGTGCGTGATCTATGTGGATCATTTGAGTTTATTGAAATCTTGGTTTTTCTTTTTAAATCAGAGATTGAAACCACTATGGCCTATATGTTATTCTTTTTCCTCTCAGTTATTGTTTTAGATACACTGTAAATTCACCCGTTCAGTTGACCTTCATCTGTAATGCATCTTTGAGATCACCCTGAGGCTGTGTATTAAAGATAACACTGACAAATTCCTGTGAAATATAAACTATTTTTTTTTTTTATACATAGACATTCATAACGTATACTTACAATCTTCAGACTGACATTTTTTCTGTTTCTTTTGCAGTCTTTGCTGAGTGTTCATGGCCTGTTTTCTCCCAGGCCTAGCAGCAGAACAAGTCTTTTCAGTTTTAGGGACGAGGGCAGAGAGCGAGGATCTGAAAATGACTTTGCTGACGATGAGCACAGCACGTTTGAGGATAACTGGAGCAGAAGGGGGTCTCTGTTTGTGCCTCACAGGCACGGTGAACGGCGCAGCAGTAACATCAGCCAGGCCAGTAGGGCCTCCAGAAGGCTGACAGCCTTCCCAGGGAATGGGAAGATGCACAGCACTGTGGATTGCAATGGAGTGGTTTCCTTGGTGGATGGACCCCCAGGTCTGTTGTCTCCTACTGGACAACTTCTGCCAGAGGTGATAATAGATAAACCAAAGACTGATGACAATGTAAGAAAGTTATAAATTATTCTAGGTTTCATGCCCTTGATTTATTGCATAGACAATGTTTCCATGAAATTACTGCTTTGAAAATGGACGGGAAGTTGTGAATGCTTTTGCAGATCTTACTGTAATGGAATGGATTTCGGGTGATTCAGTCAAAAGTGAGAAGCATGAAAGAGCACGAAGTAGTAAGTTTTTACATACCTGCAAAGCAAGGATATGCATACCTGTGCTTAGTGAATCAGATTAGTAAAGTTTTATTGCTAAATCTGTTTTAGAGCCCAAAATCAGATGTTCAACTCTGAGCTTCCTGTACATTATTAGATTTCAATTTCTTTCTTTATGCTTTTTGCCTCCTTTTAAGTGTGTTTTCTGATTCTCTGTTGGTAAAATGCTAGTTCTGCTTTTCTCCCTTTTTCATACATTTTGTATTGTGCAAATATAGCATAGTCTTTAAGATTATGTTGACATTTTAAAAATTCTGAGAACATTTTTTCTGCCTAGGTTTCAGAGACTGAATTGCTCACTGCCTAGGATCAGGGTATAATTAAAAAAACAAACAAACAGACAACCCCCAAATCAATAAAATATTTTAATTCTGTTTAGTTTCTCCTTTTCCCTCAGTCTGCTTTAGGAACAGAGCAGAGAAAACTGCGTGTTTTTTCCTAAATATGTTATTTTACTGAAACAGAAATTTCTATATGGGTCACAGCACCTGAAAACACATCAACCAGTTTCCTTGCAGTTATCAGCCAGATGCCTTGCAGTTATAATCTTCTTGCAGTTTATCATTCTTTTATTTTCATGCATTTATTTCATGTATTGAAAAAAGTTCTACCCATCCTTATGCATTCAAAACTTCTTCATAACTGGGATTTTCTAATACTATAATTATAACACAGCTTTCATTTTTAAATAATAGTCTGTAAAACAAATATTCATTCTTGGGCACAATTAAGTCAGACCTGTGCTGTTTCTAAAGTTGAAATTCATAAAATAAATCAGAGTTGGTAATGATTCAATTTAGATACTATAATTTAAATAAGTTTTGAACGGGTATAGAGATCAAAACTGATCTTTAGACCTTAAGTCTTATGGAACAGTTGTTGCTGCAGAATCTTCCTAGCATTAATCACCTCTTAGAAATACCTTGTGAATGAACTAGTTTAGAATGGAAGTATTGGTAGAGAAAGTATGGAACTGGGATTTTTTTTTCCACACAAGTTCTGCAGGACTTGTGTTGTTTTCTTGGCTGTAGCCTCCTCCAAAATTTCTTGGTGTCTAAAGTGGAGTAATGTTATGTGAGTATAATGCAGTGGAAATATGGGAACTAAGCATCTTAATTGTTTTTCTTAATGCTTTATAAGTATTGATAGTATTAGAGAGTATATAATGACAATAGTAATTTTTAAAAAATCACAGTATTTCTGAAGTTGAATTTAATTTACACATCTTTTTTCTCTTTTCTTTTTTTTTTTTAATAGAGCACTGCCACAGAAATAGAAATAAAACCCAGACGTACGAGTTCGTATCAAATACCAGTGGAGTTGCTGGAGGATCCCGATTTGAGGGAAAGGGCCATGAGTTTAGCAGATGTTATCACAAATAGAATGGAAGGTGTGTTATACCTCTGCATACTTGAACTTTCTTGACATAATCCTAGACTTCCTTGAAGGTATTATATCACAATGCAAATACAGAAGAATAAAAATATGTAGTCATTGCAAATACACAAACTGGATAACAGGAGAAAAATGCATGTACAAAGTGAAAAAAGGAAGGAATCTGATAAGCAGGCTGATGTAAAAAAACTCATTCTAAATAAAATAGGTAATATGTATGTGTTTTATGCTAGTTATCCATGCTTAGCAATGCAGTTGTTGGAAGAAATACTTTGTGATACATTTTCTACTAACTACACCATAAAAATATTGGAGAAGATTAAAGGGTAGGCTTCAGTTAACAAGGAGAAGAAAACTTTTACAAGGATTACCTGGAACAGTGGAGTGACTACTAGTGAAAATCATGAAAAAAGCTTGAATCATTTTTAAAACCATATTCAGGCTAAAATTAATGCTATTTTTTTCCTGAAAATAAATACTTAGACATTTTAGAAGGACTTTGAAGTTGAAAGTTTTACCGAAAAAATATCCATAATCATAAGCATAATTTTTATAGCTTTTTGGTTTTTTTTAAAGAAGATCATATGTAATTAAAAATAGACAAGTTTTTTAAATTATTTGCTCGGAACACTTGAAGTTTTGGGTTTTGTTTTTTTTTTTTAGTCTTCTAAAACCTTTTGTGTCAGAAACAGTAAATTAAGTTCCTGGAAACCTAAGGATGTTTCTCCAAGTGTCCTTAATGGTTACAGATATAAAGATTAAAACCTGAAAAAGCGGATAAAAAATCATCTTCATTTTCTCCAAAACTTGTTCACTGTAAATTTCTCTTTTTCTCCAGAACTTGAAGGATCCAGACAAAAATGTCCACCTTGCTGGGATAAGTTTGCCCACACTTTCTTAATTTGGGATTGCTGTGAGCCCTGGTTAAAAGTAAAGAGCGTAGTGGAATTTATTGTAATGGATCCATTTGTTGATCTGGCTGTCACTGTTTGCATAGTTTTAAACACACTATTTATGGCCATGGAACATTATCCAATGACTCAAGATTTTGAATATGTACTTACAGTAGGAAATCTGGTAAGTCCTTCAATCTATAAAATTTTATACAGTTGGAACCTGGTTTCTCTTTGGAATAGAATTACATTTATTATTTTTATTTTCATCTCATAAAATAAATGTTAAAGGTTTAATCGTATTTAAAATAGTCTAAAAATACAATTTGGAATATGTTGTATACAAGAATATTTGAGAGATGTTGTGTCTTAAAGTTCGATTTCTATATTAAAATTTCTTCAATAGAGTTTCCAATAGCTAGAGTTTCAATTACTTGAAACTGAAAGAAATCTGACATGCTTCTGTTTAGTGTTATAAAAATACATGGCAGCCAAATTAGATCCTTTTTAGTGTAGGTACCACTGATAACACAAGAAGATTTGAATGCTATTTTGGATTATTATTTTTCACTGCTATTTCTATGCGTTGATTTTGTATTTTCTTGAAGATCATTTATTTGATTGGTCTATAGCAATTTGGAAGGCAAAGAATATGTGATTTATCTTAGAATATCTGTTGATACAGCTGGGTTTTGTTCCTCAGTGGACATAGTCTGTGGGTTAGTTTTGGTGAGGTAGCTTTCTTTGGTTTATAACAGCAATAATACAGATATTTTATCCTTCTTATCCTGTGCTTATTCTAAGTGGTTAATCTGGTGATTATGATCCAGAAAAATAATAAAACAATTTGATTATTAGAATATGCGGAATTCTAATACATGTTGGCAACATACTCAGACTGAAATACAGAGTTAAGTATTTAAATTGTATGCTGATATTTTTGACCAATATAGATACAGTTTATTGTTTCCACCTTAACCTAGAATTAGGGATCATTATCTGTAGAAGATAAACATCTCATGTTGCTATTTAAAATGCATGCAGGATGTCTTTGAGGAAAAGATAGGGCAGACAGGTTTCAGAGGGCTGTCTTGTGGCCGTGTCTGTGTGTTTTGCCCGAGAAACTCCCATTTGTACCTTTCCTGTGTCATGGAGTTGTTTAGTGTGAGTATGAGTGGTCCTTCATGCCATGTGTTCGTGTGTGCTCCCAGTCAGCCAACATGCCACTATGACATTGGTATAGTTTCAGCAGTTACTTGCTTCCTTTACGGACTCTGTAGGTCTACATTTTAAAGACTGTAAAATGTTCCTGATTTTTTGGAATGTTTTTTCATCTTTCTCATAAAAGATAGTAATTTATGCAGTTTTATAGATACTGGTGATCAAATATCTACAGTAAATACAATGAATTTATTTCATGTTTGCCTTCTGCTTCAGAAGATATCAGAGACATTCAGAGTCAGAAAGGAATTTCACTTATGCAAACCTTGGCACAATTGACCTTTTTTTGGCAGTTAGAGAAGATAAGCTTATTTGTGAGTTCTTATATAGACTTCATTAATAGTACATCACTCCAATTTATGACCAATTCATGTTTTCTCACACCTTTGTTAAAGCAGCTTCCATTCTGACAGGAGAGGATGTATTGTCTTGCTGGGGAAATTCCTTTAATTAGGTGGATAGCAGATATAAGGAGCAAACTGGAGGCCTGTTAGGAATGGCTTATTCTTCAGTAGACACTGAATGTACCTTAGCTTTAACTGATGTTACGTATTTATGCTAGAGCTCATTTTGATGTTGCCATTTATCTTCTCTGTGGGGTTCAGCTTGTGATAATTTTACTTGGTGACATCCTGCTGTAAGAGGGATGTTACTTCTTACTTCAGTTTTTCCTTATCAGCTGGTTCAACCTCATCATATTCATCCATAGAGTAACATAAAAATTTTTCTCTTCAGGTTTTTACTGGAATTTTTGCAGCAGAAATGGTTCTCAAGATAATTGCCATGCATCCTTTTAATTATTTCCAAGTTGGCTGGAATATTTTTGATAGTTTTATTGTTACTCTTAGTTTGGTGGAGCTTTTTTTGTCAAAAGTGGATGGATTATCCGTTCTGCGATCATTCAGATTGGTAAATAATACATCTGCATTAATTAATTAATTATATTTGTATTTCAACTCTATTCATATAAATAAAGCACCTTTTAGCATTAGATATACTTTTTAGTAAGCGAAACAGGATATCTCTGCAGGCATGCTTTAAAAATTATTTATCATTGAATACTATGTGCTGTTTTATTATTCAGAAGCAAACGTTCTTTCAAGGGAAAGAGCTGTGATTTTATTGTAATTGTTCAAACATAAATGGGTAAAGCTCAGTGAAATGTACAATTTGTTTGGTGTTTATTGAGAAGTAGAAAACATTTGTAGTCTTGTTGACTTTCATATCTTTAATAGCAAGATTATAGCAAGAAGGCTGGAAGTGTTCTTTTAAAATGTAGGAATTATGGAGTTCACGGGTTTAATAAATTTTAAGATTGATTTTCTTTACCCCTTAGAAAAAAAAAATCTTTATTTTATTGAAAAAATATTTTTATTTTAATTTGTTTCTACATGTAATGTCCTAGGTGTCTAACATGTTCAGAATCCACTGTCTGAACAAATACAATCAGGATGCTGTTTCTTTCATGTGGAAGAGAATTAGTGTGCGGAAAACAAACAAACAAAAAACCCAGAAAAAAAAGAGCAAAGTCTAAAATTTATTACTTTTTAAAAGTATGAGTTTAATGAAATGCTATGATAATTATGGTTGTTGGAATCATGTTAAGGTTTCTTATTTTTGCTGTTGCTGAGAGTCACTAGTAATACACTGTCATTTCTATAGCGTTTTTGTAACTACTGCAAATAATGCCTGTATATTTTTCTTTCCAGCTTCGAGTTTTAAAATTAGCAAAATCTTGGCCAACCCTAAATATGCTGATTAAGATTATTGGCAACTCCGTGGGGGCTCTGGGGAATCTGACCCTGGTGCTGGCCATCATTGTGTTCATTTTCGCTGTGGTTGGGATGCAGCTGTTTGGGAAAAGCTACAAGGAATGTGTCTGCAAGATCTCCAGTGACTGTGAACTCCCTCGCTGGCACATGCACGACTTTTTCCACTCTTTCCTGATTGTATTCCGAGTGCTGTGTGGAGAATGGATAGAAACAATGTGGGACTGCATGGAGGTTGCTGGCCAAGCCATGTGCCTGACAGTCTTCATGCTGGTCATGGTGATTGGAAACCTAGTGGTATGTAGCCAAAGTAATTTTACAATTGATTTAGAATATAAAAGGTAAGAAAACAAGTAACTAATTATAAAGGTATTATCAAATGTGATTTTTAAATATGATTTTTATTGTTTTGGCTTTGTTGTGAGTATGGGTTTTGAAATGGAGTTTTCTGTTTGTTAGATTTCTGGTCCTATCTAGAGTCCTCAGCTTGGAGGATGACCCCACTCAGGGGTCTGGAGTGCAGTTCAGAGGATGTGGATGAGAATGTTCAGGGTATTGTGCACTCCTGGTTACCTAGAGAGGGAGGGAAGAGCAAAGTTGCCTCCAGTGTTGGACTTCCAGGGTGGAAGTTTCCTATTTGCAGAAGAGGATATAGCAGGGCCTTTTCCCCCTAAGTGATTTAGTCATTGCTTCCAATCACACATAGGCAGGTTATTGGGCCTTCGTTCAAAATCTTTTTTCTGATCTCTCCCGTCTAAATGACTGCTATTACATTCTTAAGACTCTGAAATGTATGCCATTTTGAAACCTGCGGGATGCACAGCCAGCATTTTACACAAATGGAGTAAGGAAACTTGAATTAGAAGGAAGTTTTTACAGGTTCAATTCACGTTTTCTTTTGCTTTTCCGCTTTTTTACTTCCTATTTTGTAAGTGCTTTCTACAGATACTTCTATCATGGCCTGTATTATGTCTGATTTTTTGCTTTTTCAGAGGAAAGCATCAAATTGGTACTAGTTTGTATGAGTATAAACTTCCTTTTTTAAATGTTTTATATTTTTTGATTTGCCAGTATTTAAAACATTAATTGCTCTGCCTATTGCTCTGCTTTTCTCATTCCCTCTGTTATTCAACATCTCTGCTTTAAACAACTGTCAGTAGCAGAAGAGATTTTAAGTTAGCCATCCTGGAATTATTCTTTAGCAATAAAATTTCTGAGAGGAATAAAGTAAGTATCTTTCAAGCAAGCCAGCACTGCTTCTGGTTGCACAGCCACTTGTTTGAGGATTTTCTATAAATCTATTTTCTTATAATGAAGAGAACTGTGAAGTTGTTTGTTTAAACTCTGTGAACAGTTTTGTAAACCAGAAGGTTGAACTTTGTGGTGAACATAGTGTCCACCTATGTGAATATTTCCACAGTGTTTACTATATTCTGATTTTATTCCATAGCTCTAGGAAAACTTTTTGCATGAGCAGACATCCCTGCTGTATGTTCTGGGCTGTTTTATCCATTTGTCTTTCTGTGTTCCCAACACATTTTTTTATCTTATCTTCCAAGCTGGTAGAAGAACTGATTTGAAGATTTTAAGAGCTGGTACTCTGCTGCTTTGGCTTTTGAGTTCCTCTGGGCTTTTATAACCGATATGTGTTCTATGTTTTTTCTTGCTGTGGGAAACGGATGACTTGGGGGTTAAAAGCCAGGGTGCATTCTGCATTTTTTAAGTTGCGTATAAAAAAATATTTGTGTGAGTTTGGACTAGCACATAGATCATATGTTTTCTGCACAGATCAGAGTGCTGCAATTTGCCAGAAAAATAAACCTGTTGAATCTGTTCAAACAGTAGCAAAGATCATTAATTTCCGACCTTCTACAAACATAAGTAACATAAAGCCACAAAATCCCCTTTGTTGAAGTATAGGTGAAGTAGTGTATTTAAATTGCATTTGTATTTTATTTACCGTGTACTTTCAGAATTGTATACTGTAAATGAAAACACAAAGCCTGTGTTCATAATGGGTTCATAAGAAGCATGTGAATGAAAAATGAAAAAAAATCAGCTCTCTTGTCTTGGCTTTTTTTTTTTTAATTAGGTATTGAATCTTTTTCTGGCCTTGCTGCTGAGTTCATTTAGTTCAGACAACCTTGCTGCAACAGAAGATGATAAGGAAATGAACAACTTGCAGATTGCTGTTGCAAGAATTCAAAAGGGAATAGATTATGTGAAGAAAAAAGCAGGTGAATGTGTCCGAAAATCTTGTTTGGGAAAACAAGCTGCTGTAAATCAGAGAACAGCAACAGATCAGTTGAATGATGAGAGAAACCATTGCATTTCCAACTGTACCATCACTGAACTAAGAATAGATACAAATTATGGCAAAAATGAAAATGGAATGGCCACTGTTATAGGTGGCAATGATTATACATCATTCATAAACAACCCAAGCCTTACTGTTACAGTACCAATAGCTGTTGGAGAGTCTGATTTTGAACATCTGAATACAGAAGAGTTTAGCAGTGACTCAGATATGGATGAAAGCAAGGAGGTAAAATTTCGATACTTTATATTTTAGATGAATGCATTATACTAACTGTATTGTTTCATAGTGTGATTCTTCCTGCTTAGAAATGCAAAGCAATTGTAACTCAAGATTCATGGACTGTAGAGTGAATAATCTCAAGTGGGAAAGTGGAGTTTGAGAGAGTAGGAAATCCTGGAAGAACTGTATAAATTTATGTGAACTCATTTATAAAGATGTTTGAAAAGCAAACTTTACAAAATTGTTAGTTGAATAGAGAAGTTAGTTTGTATGTACAGAATAAACAGTTCCAAAAGACTGGGTTTTTTAATAATTGTGATATTCCTGTGAACTACAAATATAAGTAAACTGCTATTTAAAAATATTAGATAAGATATTAATAAAGAATATTAATACTCTTTAAGGAAAATCAGCATTACTTTTACTGGATTAACTTAACAGGGGTGCTGACTTGGGCTAATGAGAGCAGTAATAAGTTCTGAAATCAAAATGATGGGGGAAAGCCGAGGGAGCAATGTTTGTATTATAAGATGAATGTATCAACTAAATACTCAAGAAAAAA
>VZTB01001921.1:779431-906409 GCA_013397245.1 Thryothorus ludovicianus
AATTGCCTGATTTTAAACTGGGTCAGCTCTAGGACTGTAGTCATTTGCCAGAAGCTTCAGTCTGAGGGGAAAAGCAATATCATGGATTTCAGCAGGATTTTGAAAGACACAAAAAATTCAGATTGCAATCTGTGGCTCAAGCAGACTGTGTCTGGTATCTCCACCTCTGGCACCTGAAGACACGAGGACATAAGTAGAATATCGTCGCTTGTGCTGACATCTGTGCTCCAGTCTGGACTGCTTTGTCTGGATTGTTTTGGGGTTTGGGTTTTTTCTGTGTGTGATTGTTCTTTGTGCACTCAGTTGTTGAATCTGAGAGCTTTTTGATTGGTTGTGGGCTTTTTAGATTGTCAGGTGTTTTGTTTTGAACTGGCAATTATTTTTCCAGTATTACTTCCAAAGTTTAGAGAATTAGTTTGTTCCAGCGAAGTGTAGTGAAATTAAATTTAGAAAAGTGTAATAAGGTGTTAGGTGTTTCTTTCATTGCAGAGTAGTGTGTTTAGTAGTATTACACTAATTTTTGTTATTTCAGTAGCTTGTTTCCTCATCCTTGATTTGTTCCATCTACTTTTTGGAAACTGTGTTACTGCAGATGTTACATTGACCACTCAGTTGAGAAGACCATAGATTACTAAGAGGCTTCTTTAAAGCAAAGCGAACAGTATTATTAATCTGTTTAAAATATTAACTGCTCTATCTAATGGTGCTATAATGTTTGCTGAATAACTACTATGCATTATTAATCTGACTAAAGATTACTGGATTTCTTAGTGTTTTAATAAAACTTGGTTTTGTGGAAGGAATATTTAATGAATCCAGGTAATTTAACTTTAAATCTACCAATTGCCTGGAAATTAGCTTTCAATTGAAGACACCTATTCTTCTGTATTTTACATTTTAGAATTGAGTGACAAAATCTGTGCCTTCTTACCTCTGATACTCGAGATGATGCATAAGAACCTAGCTGTTTATAAGATACTTTTACCTGTATCAATTTTGACTTGCTCAGATCTGGAAAACTGGCTGAGAATTGGCAACCATAGGCTGAGAATTGGCAACCAACATAAACTAACAAAACCCCTCCCAATTTAATGTACACTTGTTCCTAGTCAGTAAGGAAATTGTCTTTCATCTTGTAGATGAGTTCAGCTCTTTCTTTCAGACTTCCCCTTTAAATGGAGCAGTTTTTGTTGGAGTTGTTACATAGCTGCACTATTTGATGAGTCCTTGAGAAGTCATTGCTAAGATGTGAGATGAGGTTTGTAGCAGAAGACGATTTGAGGAACTTACAGGTTTATTGCTTAGGGTAAGGTTTTGTTTTTCATTGCTGTGTCTGCTGCAATCCATAATACACCTTGAACCATTTGAAAGGGTTTTTTTTAAATCATTCAGATAAATCTTTAAAGATGCTGGGAAGTATTTCTTATGCAGAAATTTTCATGTTTAACGCAGTATGACTTACTTTTTGTTTTGCCTGCAGCTTTTTTCTGAAAGGAAGGACCTAGATATATCCTATTTAGCATCTAGTGAAGACGAGGAATAGCCTTGAAAATGAAATGCAGGAGAAATATATTTCTGTTACTTTAAATGTCTAGTTAATACCACTTAAAGGACACTTAAAGCTGAAATGCACATAGAGTGGGTGTATCTGTATTTCTTTCTTGTTTGAGGCTTTTTTTTTTCTGGTGAGGAAGATTTGAGTGTGACAGGATTTTTGGTGGTTTGATTTTTTGATTGTGGGGTGTTATTTATGTTTAGGCCCAAGTTCAGTATACATCTGTGAACTTCACATGTTCTGCTAATCTTACCTCTTCCATTCTATATTTGGATTTGCTTAAAGCTCTAATCCACACCTAAAAATGCTATATTTTGTGTGACATATCTAGAAAACATATTTTGAGTAAGCAGCAATCCACACTTCTCTTTCCAGTACTCAAATAACCTCAAGGGTACCATATTTTAATTTCATTGCGTACCGTTCTTCTCACAGGAGTAAAATCAAGCTGGATCACTCAAGACTGGTGCTTTTAAAGCAGGCAGAGCAACGTGTCAGCATGCTTGCACAGGTTACCTAAACAAATCATGCATATTTGATCACTTCTGAGATTGATTGGCCTGCATGCTCCTCAGCTGCAATCTCTTTTTCCCCATATGTGGCACTGTAGTGGGAACATGCCGGCCGCTCTAAGCTGAGTCCCATGACTCACGTCACAGCATGACTGAGGGCAGCACCAACATGTTCTCTCCTTGTTACATCTTTGGTATTTCCTGTACTATTTCCCTGGCATAACCTGCATGCTTTGTAAGTTTTGTTATTGTTAACTGAATGAGTGAGCATCAGCACTTTTCAAGATTACAAGAGGTTAACAACCTGTGATTTTATGACAATGGGAAAATCGTCCTCACTTGATGTTTTTTGTTCATCTGTTGAACCATGTTTTTAGCTGTCATGTAATTATGAACATCTTGTGATCACATTCATTTGACCAAAGCCTCTGTAATATTACATATATACACTTGTATGCTAAAGTGTTTATATCCTTGATATAAATTGTTTTGTGTTTGTTCACAACGTTTTTGTAATTCACATTTCAGTTTTCCCATATAAGAGAAACTAAAATATAGGATGAAAGATAACACTCCAAGGAGCAATCAAATGTATTTTTTTATGCATATGCATAGTTCCTTTGAATGTGGATGTAATGATTTAGTTATATTCTAGTCATGAAGTTTATATATGTCTGCAAGATTGGAAGATAGGGAGTCATTTATGTAATTTTTGTTCTTCATCATAAATAATTGTTTCTTTGAGAATTTAATCCTGTTGCTTTATTTTTATAAAGACAAACAAAAAATTATTCAAAATTTCTATGCAGGTATCTAAATAAATCTGGATGGTTTAAAACTATATAAATAAGGATGTTCAAATGAGAAAGAAATATAACATAGGAAAACTGGGGATAAAAATAAAGACAATTTTTAAAAAGACAAAATAGGAACTTCTACACTCCCAAATCTCTGAATTCAGAAACTCTAGAACCATAACTTACAAAGTTTGTTATTTAGTTTAAATGTACCTAGCTGTGCATTTCTTATTTCTGATGATCTCTTTTCAATAGTTTGACAGTTCTGCTCTTTACCATTTAGGGACCGTTGAGGTAATCCTTTTGCAAATACAATTTTTTTTTGTGTGGTTTTGTTGTGGAATCTTGCATTGTATTTCATGTATTCCTTTGCACTGTATTATATATTGGAAGTATTTAGGGCTCTCTTTTGTGTCCAAGGGGACGGTAAACTGTTCAGAAGGAATAGAAAAATACCTTTCTAGGGATTTTTTGAAGCTATTTTCAAAAAGGCACTTTAGTCGGGGAGAGTAGAATGTAGTAATATCCCATCCTAGTGGTCCCAGGTATGAGAGGATGAGTCTTATTTGATGGATATTGATTATGTGACACTGCTCCTAACTCAAGCTTTTGCTTACGTGGGTCTGGACAAGCGTAGAGCAGCATGCGGATCAGTAAACTGGGAGCTTCTAGTCTTTGGGCTGGAATATACACAAAACATTTTCATTTGGATGTCATTTTGTCCTCCTTACACTTCCCTGTAAATTAAGGCAGTGCTTTTTGTTAATAGATACATGTGCCAGTTTTTTCTAGGTTGATCCAGTTAATCCAGTGTTTAGTGTACGTCCAGTGTGGCCTCTTTCCTCTGTTTAGGAAACTGAACAGCAGCTAAGAGCCCTGGAAATTGGAGGATAAACATTTCTGTCTTTCCTAAAAGTTCTCTTCATGGAGTGATTCCCCAGATCAGTTAGACTTCTGCAAAGACTTCCATTGTAAATAGCAAAGAAACTAGCTTTCTAATTTTTAATTAGGGGGAGAAACTCTTCTATGCACATTGATCTTTACAATCGCTTTGTTGTTGTTGTTTAATACCTGCATCTTAGTGAAAAGGATGAGCCCCTCACATAAAAAAGAAAAACCAATGTTTTATTAAATCTGTAAGTATTCAAGCAGTAGGATTATACTCTACACCATTTGTAGAAAAAAGAGCAAACCACATAACCTGGTTTGTATCAAAATAGTTCATGGAATCTCTAGTTTTATTTCTAGAGTAAAGAAAATTGCCTTTTGTAATTAAAAATAAAATTTAAAAATCTCTAATCTCTGATTCTTCTACCATGAATTATATGAAATATATAACTTCATGTTCTAAACACTGATCCTTTTTAGTTCCTTTTGTGTTTGTGGTTGTTCATCTTTTATACTTTCATTTGAATTAATGTCATCTGCTCAAACAGTGTACTAAGCTTACAGTTCAAATTACTCTGGGTTCTTCATATTGCTTTAAATTTTTGTTACTAATATGAAACAAACGTTAATCTTAAAAAGTCTATATTTTAAAACTAATAATTTTACTCAATTAAATATTTTAGTTTACTCACCACCACTACCACATTTTACAATATATATTCTATGTCATGGAATGATGAAAGCAGCATAATAATCAAATTGTGGAGGGCATATTGTACTATCCCTGTGTTCAGTAGAAATAATGATAGAAAAAGTTGTTTGCTATGAATATTGCTATTTTGAAATTATATTGCTGTAAAAGAAAAGACCTTATTACTTATGTTTACCGTAAACATGAGTAATATGGGGGTTCTATTCCAGATAATCAGTTTGTAAAGTAAGAGCAAAGTAAGCAGCATAACAAAACCATTTTTAATAAACGTTAATGCAGAATACTGGGTTGTTTATTGTTATCATATTATCTGTCTTTCACACACACAAAATTTTTTTTAATTTCAAAAATAATCTTGTCCTTTGACATTATACAATTGAGGTGTAAATGCAACTTGATTGGATAGTAACTTGTCTGCATTTATCTCTTAAAAATCTCTTAATCATAAAAATCTAAATCAGTAAAAGTGATGTCAGTTTGACAAAATCAAGGTTGTTTTATGAAGCGTGCTTACATCATTCCCTGCAGACATTTACTTGTGTGACTTCATTACTGATGTTATATATTTCTTGATAATAACATTATAAAATGTCAGAGAATGCTGTGACAAAAACTACTCTGATTTAGTTTGGTACTCATACTTAACTTAAGTGTACAGGACACCACATCTTCCCTTAAAATCTCCAGATCTCTGCAATGCACAGGCAGATTACAAAACAATATATTAAGGCTTATTCTTGTATTGAATGAGGGGGTTTGTGTGTATGTGTGTGTTTGTTTTTGTGTCTGAGGATCATTTTAATAATGTGACTTATGAAATATTAATTTAATTTAAAAAAATTATTATTTCTGGGTGTTGACTGTACAGGTATGTGTACCAGAGTAATGAGTAGTTTCAGAATGCACAATGTACTACATATGTGCATTGGCAAAAAAAGAATGCAAATTAATGCCAGTTGAAATGTATAAGAAAGTAATAGTAAACAGCAAAATAAATAGCTGTTAAATAAAATTGTCAGCAAATCAACTTGCTAACAGTTAACTTTCTAGATACTCTGAAATTCCATGAAATATTCCATTATATGATCTGCATTCTCTAGCTAGAAAGTGGACAATTTGTGCACATTTCAACAGCATTGACTGCTATGTGTGGGTGTTTTTTTGTATTTCTGGTGAAAAGTATTGTTCTTCTTATTACTGGCACATGGTGTTGCATGCTTAGTTAATTACACTTCTAAAAGTAGTAATAAAGTAAAAATATAATTGAATTTTATTTTCAGAAGCTAGATTATTCCAGCTCATCAGAAGGAAGTACAGTTAATTTAGCTGTCTTTGGAGAAGAAAAAAGTGAAACTGAATCAGAAAAAGCATCAGAACTACAGGCATGCTTTACAGAAGGTATGAAAATAAAATTTGGCCTAGCAATTACATTTTATTTGTTTGCAACAAACATTGGCTTGTTGCAGGAAGCTCAGTTAAATATGTGCATTTATGATCGTTCATAATACTTTAAATAATTGCTGGGCACAAATCTATGAACATATTCTCAGAAGAAAGTAATTCTGTTAATTTAAATTACTTTGTCAGTCATGAGATCTGTGAGATCAAACCCTACACTAGACTCACTTCACTGAGAAATTTAAAATGGAGTAATGTGATTATTCATTGTCGCTTCCTAGTGCTAGAAAGCAATCCAGTGCGTGATTCAGATCATCCACTGACACTCAGTGGAAAGTTTGACTCAAAAAACAAGTTTATTTTGTTGGCATTGCACTGTTAATGGGGGGAGAGGGTGTATAAATACACTGTGGGTTGAAACAGGCAGATGAGATCCTATGTATCTTTGTAAGTAAAGAAGTCCTAGCAGCATACTTGCATGTCCTTAAATGTTTTGATTTATTTTAGTTTTGTATAGTTATGTCTTCTAGAGGACTGCTGGGATTTACTATATAGGAAAGAATTTCTGGGGTTTTGTGGTATTACAGATCTTAATTTCCCTGTAAATCCTGAGTAAAGTAATTCAGAACAAAACATGGTCCAGGATTAACACCTGTATCCTGTCCATGATTTTTAGTTTACTGTTTTGCAGACATCATTGATTTAGGCTAGGACTTTTGTCCTTTGAATTATTATTTTACTGGTCTTTGTAAAACAAAATATTTTTTTTTTCAATGTGGGGCCGTATTGACCATATCAAGTTCTTGATTTAAAAAAAATCCAGCAAACAAATGTACCTTTCTCAAGTGATTTGACAATATATTACAATTCTTTCTTATCCTTGTGTTACGTGATACCAGTTCATTCTTGGGCATAAGATTAATTTCTTTCATGATGTAAACATTTTGAGTTGTTGAAGGTAAAAGTAGTTCATATTCTTCACAGTGGTAGCTGTTTTATCTGACATGATGAAATATAGTGTAACTTATTTGTTACATATTAACATAATGACAAAAGGAAAACCAGAATGCCTTTGGGACCCATTAAAGTCATGTCAACTTGGATTTGTTTCTATGTGATTAATAATTTTTTAAGAATTAAGGAGACTGCTCTTGGCTAAGGAGATACTGAGGCCTTGAGGCCCCATGATAAAGTAGGGACCTCTCCAATGTGAGGCAAATTTCTGTGGACAATTGCCACGAGTCTGTATCACATTGAGAAAGCTCTCATAATCTCCTCTTAAAACATTTGTTTATGTAAAGAGTTCAGCCCTTGGAGCATCAGTTGGTCCTCAGTATAATAAAAATAGTATTTATGCCTGATTTATTGAACCTTTTCTAAAAGGCGAAAGTTCTTTTAAACGAAGAAGCTTCTATATTCTTAAACAAGTTCATGTGAAAGTTGCTACGTATGCTCTTTGTTTGTACTCCCTGACAATTTGCATGTTTTAATTATGTGTGTATAAACTGAATAGTATGTATTTTTAAATGTGTTTGTAAATGAAAAGTAGCTCAGTTAGATGACTGTCCTTTACTATAAGCTTGATGTAGCATCAGAGTAGAGAAAAAATTGTGTCCACTCAATTTTTCTGACATCCAAAATATAAAACTGAAGAGGTAAGTAGCATAAGTATCATGAAATAGCTTGAACTTCATGAAACAGGAGCTAGCTAAGTATGATTTGATTTTTCAAGATAATGAGAATTCTACCATCTAACAGTTTCTTAATTTTTGTGCTGTTAGGCTGTGTACAGAAGTTTAAATGCTGTAAAGGCAGCAGGGAGAGCACTAAAGGAAGAATCTGGTGGAACCTTCGAAAAACCTGTTACAACATAGTAGAGCACAACTGGTTTGAATCATTCATTGTCTTCATGATTCTTCTCAGCAGTGGTGCTCTGGTAAGTAGAGCTTGCACCCATAGAAACAGCACCTATAAAAATGTTTTGTCAAAGTTAGTGTTAAAAAACAGTATTCATTAAAGTTGCCTTTGGAGAGAACTTGGAGATTCCCAGAATATTTTGGGTATTACATGTAATTTACATTACATTAAAATTTTGATGAATGCAAGGTGATGTGTGTGTTTGTGAAAGGATAATGCTGAAACTCTTGTTTAAGAAATTATAAAAATAATGAAAAAGGAAATGTATGCATGAAACAATGACTCTACTTCAAATGAAAATTGTCCCCAAAAGCAGATACTGAATTCATCATGTTCTTAGTTAATTTTTTGCTAGTTTTAGTTTCAGTATTTCTGGACTGATACACAGGAATTCCTGAATTTCTTTATACTATTCTTAGTGACATTTAGTGCTTTACATACTTGGGTTCATTTTGGTTGCTGATTGACATAGGATTTGCTGTGTATTGTCTTGGTCTCTGCTCCAGCACCTCAAGCAGCATGTACTTCCCTTCCTGCTTCTCTGACCTTGGTGTTTGCAGGGTATTTCCTCTCACCTTTTCCCTTCAGTGCTCATAGTGCCATGCAGTGTTTTGCCCTTTCTTAAATATGTTTTCCCAGAGGCACCATCAGCTTCATTGTTGTGCTTGGCTGTTCCCTGTGTGGGACCAGTGGTGGAGCTGGAACAAAGCAGTGCCCTGCTCTCTTCCCACATCTATAACCTCCCACGACTGAAACCTTGCCAGCAGCACCTAAGACTGAAGTTCACCAGAGACCATCAACATAATATCTGGTCTCTTTTGTTAATTGAGGTTGATGCAATAATGAGGCTGCCTTCTGATGGAACCTAGCTGGGCTTTTCAGGGGGAAAAATTATAATCCTGTGTTGACGATTATTGACATTTCTAAAAATCATTTTGGCAAACTCAGACTTTATATTATAATTCCATTTTCATGGACTTATAATAATAATAAAATCTAAAATACAGAAAGAATGTCATTGTAATTCCTGTTATTTTCATTTTTCAAGGAAAAACATCTAGAGTTGAAAGTGATTTTACTTTGCTCTTTTCATTTAGTTCTAGTTTAATTTGTAATTTTCAAAGACTTTTCAATATCTGACTTATATGTTACCCATTCTTTACAGGCTTTTGAAGACATATATATTGAACAGCACAAGACTGTAAAAATCCTGCTGGACTATGCTGATAAAATCTTTACTTACATCTTTATTCTGGAAATGGTGCTAAAATGGGTGGCCTATGGTTTCCAGACTTACTTCACTAATGCTTGGTGCTGGCTGGACTTTCTCATTGTCGATGTAGGTACTCTGCTTTCTAAGTAGCCTGTTTCTGTTGTTTAGGCAGAAACTTCAGTCTGATAGAGATGTATGCAGTGAATAATATAACTTTGGTTTAAAGGAACAGAGAATTACATACCAGGGAATAAGATCCTGCTGCAATTATGCAGTGTGTAACTAAATCTGCCTTTGTTGTCACTGGCACCATGTGTTCTGTGTTTTACTGTGTGGGGTCCCAGCTGGTGAGGGAGCACTGTTTAGTGATTTGACTTCAGTCTGCCAGATGTGACAATGGAGAGCAAGGAGGACACAGACACTAGAAAAGAAAGGGAAATTTAAGTGAGCACATGGGGTAGGGCATTTGATTCTGGGCCTAATGAGGCACTGACAAAGAACTGCAAGGGAGAATTTTTTTTCAACAATAACATTAAAAACTAATGTTGATATTGCACTCCGAAGAAACTCAGTTAGTGACATTGTGTGATATGGTTGTTTAAAGGAGTTCTTCCTTTTTGTGAAGATTGGAGTAGAAATTCAACAAACACAACAGGAGACAGCCCTGGACTGGGAGGCTCAGTGAGGACACAAGCCATTGAATTTCACTGGAAAACTGCAGGAAAATCAGCTTTTGAGCTGTTAATCCAGCTGTACTGAAGATTTCAAAAATTCTTGTGGATTAAACCCTTTCTTCCACAAAAGTAGTAATGTTAAAAGAGGAACTCTCAAGCCACATTAATTGCCCAAAAAACAAACAATTTTAAAAATCCAAAATAAGATTTTTCCAACTTATGATAAGATTGTGCTTTTCTGCAGTTATACTACTTGGTAGTTACAAGAACAGAAATTTGAAGCTGGGGTTGGGTTTCTGTCTCACGTTCATCATTGCAGGGTGTTTTGTAATATTTAGCCTTCTTTTTTTTGCAATATACCTTTTGAATTTTCTAATGTTAAATTCAGCATTTCTATATGTAGAAGTCAGTTTATACCTGGTATCACAGGTTGTCCAAACTACAATCAAGCACATGGAGGGAGAGGAAATTATTTTTTAAAAAATAATAGAAGTGCACATACACACATATCCACAGATATTATTATGAATTGAGGTATGTTTTTGTTCAAACTGTTCAGAAATTTGCATGCAATATTAGACTGATTTTTTTCCTTTTTTTTTTTCTGTTTTTTTCTTTTTTTCTTTTTCTTTTTTAATTTATTTTCACTGAAAGATTAAGGACCTTGTGAAATTTTTTTCCAATATTCAGATCACAGTTTTACCAATCAAGACACTTCTATTTTGAAGCTCCTTAAAGAGAAAAGTGCTTTTGTTTTGTTTTGTCTCCTCTAGGTCTCGTTGGTTAGCTTAATAGCTACTGCCCTTGGTTTCTCAGAATTTGGTGCAATTAAATCCCTCCGAACTTTAAGAGCTTTGAGACCTCTAAGAGCTTTGTCACGCTTTGAAGGCATGAGGGTAAGGAACAAAAATTAAATAATCCTTAAAAATATGCCAAACTTTAAAATCATGGAAGAACACTAATGTCATGTCTGTTGGCAAGGCCAACAGTAGCGTGCTTGGTTATATGATATGCATTACTCCTTTTCTATTTGCATTACTTCAGTGTAATGTAATTTTTTTGCATTCAACCTTCTTCTAGATTTAAAAAGAAATAACCCTTGTGTTGTTTTTTTAATTTTTTTTCTATGTTTATTGACTAGGTGGTTGTGAATGCTCTTACTGGAGCAATCCCATCCATTATGAACGTGCTTCTGGTTTGCCTTACATTCTGGCTAATTTTCAGCATTATGGGAGTGAATTTGTTTGCTGGCAAGTTCTATTACTGTGTTAACACCACAAATGACAAGATGCTCACACCAGAGGAAGTCAGTAATAAAAGTATGTGTGAAAATATGAGCAGAACTACTGGAGGTGTTCGATGGAAAAATGTGAAAGTAAATTTTGATAATGTTGCAATTGGTTATCTTTCTCTGCTTCAAGTGGTAAGTGCATAAATTTTCCAGCTTTAATTTTAGTAGCAATCTCATTTAATTCCATAGTTTTCAATGTTATTTTTAAATAAATAAATTGATATGGATTTGACTTTATAAATTTGTTTTATGGAGCTAAGTAGCGTTGCTTATGGTAAAAGTGTGATACATTTTCGGGGCATTATGGGGGAGGAAGAATATCTAATAATTAATATACTAATATTTAATTTCTGATGGAAATAAAATTGCTTAGCACCCAACTGCTAGTACCTTTTCAAGTGCTACAGAAATACATTATGTAGTTACAATATCTCATTAAAAACTGCAGCTAGATTTCATCTTCTTTTATTTTCCTTATCTGTTAAGGCATATTGGCTAATATTTTTACCAAGGTTTACATAGATACGTTCTAGGATTTATCTGATCTAAAAACAAGAAAATAGTGCTAGATTTCTAGGCATGAGCCTTTTTTAGAGCAAGTATCTGTTATCTGCCAATAAGACAAAATTATATTCATAATCAAGTTCATCTGACAAACTACTTCTGGGAAATTATTTGTACTCATAAGTAATTGGCAATTATTCTGTCTTTGAAAATTTCCAACTGGTAGAGTTATTAGTGAGTACTGTGCTAGCAGGCTACCATCTGATTGCTTTGGGGGTAATAGCTATTGCTAAAGAGCCCTGGGCAATGGCATAAATTACCAGCTTGGAGAGTGGCACTGCTTTAGCATTTGTAGAATGTCTTGCACCTGCAGTTCACCTATATAATGATAGCAGCCAGGATATCATTCACACCTTCCATGCCCTCAATATCATAACTCACCAGAGTAAGTTTGATAAAGGCCCTCTAGAGGGATAAGGAGTTGGTTGGATGGCTGTGTCAAAAGACTTACAGTCAGTGGCTTAGTGTCCAAGAGGATACCAGTACCAAGGGTTTGCTCCAGGACCAGTACTGTCTAATAGCTCCATCAGTGACATTGATGGTGGAATTCAGTGCACCCTCAGCAGTTTGCAGATGACACCAAGCTGAGCTTTGTGATGGGTTTAGAGGGGATGCCAGCCTGAGGGTCCTCAGCCAGCTGAAGATTGAACTCCACTAACATCACGCAGTTCAAGGCCACATACAAGGTCCTGCACCTGGTTCAAGGCAATCCCCAGTGTCAGTGGTGACAGTATTCCAAAAAAATGATAAATTTGACGTGAGCTGGCAATGTGCTCGTGCAGGTAATTGCACAGGGTTAGACTGTTGGACTGGCCAACAAGAAGTGTGGCCAACAGACAGAGAAGTGATTCTGTATGTTCCATTCTCATGAGACCTCAGCAGAACAAGAAAATATAGATCTCATAGAGGTCCAGAGGACAGCCAAGAAAAAGATCAGAGGACTGGAACAACTTTCCTTTGAAGAAAGACTGTGAGAGCTGGGTTTGTTCAGCCTGGAGAAGAGGAGGCTCCAGGGAGACTTTATGGTGACCTTTCAATATTTGAGGAGAGTTTCTGAGAAAGACTGAGGGAAAATTTTTCCCAGGGCCTGTAGTGACGAGACAAATGGCAGTGGTTTTTAATTGAAAGAAGGTAGATTTATATTGGATACAAGAAAGATTTACTTATTTGTTTAGTGATAATGCATTGAGACATTCAACTTGTCCAGAGAATGTGATGGCCCATCATCAGAAATTTTTGATGTAGTGAAAGATATCCCTGCCCATGGCAGAGGGTTTAAACTAGATAATTCCTGAAGGGCACTTGCAAGCAAAACCATTCTATGATTCTATTATTTTCTTTAGATTTCATGGGACAACTTACCTTTTAGAATTTCTTCTAGGACTATTTCCTTGTTCTGCCTGAACAATACCAACAGACAGTGGCTGATTTTTTTTTTTTCCCTAGAGAAGTCCTCCAGTTTTTTGGTAGTCAGAAAGTTAGAACTGAAAGTCCTATTACAACACTTTAAGGAAAACCAAGCAGTGTTTGGGAACAGCTGGTGTTGGCACCATGTGCTGCACTCGGGGCAAAGCAACGGTGCAATTCGGAAAGATTCCATCAAAAATGGGATTACAGGGGAGCCAGAGAGCTGAGATGTGCAGGGGAGATCCTGGAGGAGAAGCAGTGGGTCCAGGCTGGGTGCTGACTCTGGAAGGTGCACAGAGCTGCGTGTGGCCCACTGTGACCCCCATGACACACCAGGGTGGTGGCCCCCCATGGTCCCATATGGCCTCCCATGGCACACCATGGCACACCCTGGAAGGATGGATGAGCTGCTGAGTCCTTGGGCAGCTTCACTCAGTCTCTTCTTGGAGCTCCTTGTTTGTGATGGAGCCATCCCCGGGCAGGTGGACAAGCTGACCTTGTAGGTTCCCTGTATCCTGACATCAGGGGTTTGGCTTTACTGGGGTGCCAAATAGCACAGTGCCTTTCCTGTTAGGGTAATGCTTCACAGATGGCACCCAGCACAGCACATTTCCCTGGGAGATAAATTGCTCTCTGGTATTGTGATATTTATTCCAACTCATTTTAGAGTTTATATGAATTTCTATGAAGATTAGAATTTATTCAGTGTTTTAAGAATTAGGAGGAAATATTCCACAGTAATGAACTTCCTGTGTGTGCTTCACTTGTAATTAACCAGACTTTTAATATTCTCTTTATTGTTATGAATAAAAATACATTGCAGAAGATACTGTGTTATTTAGAATGTTCTCAGAACTGGAGCTTTGATAGAAAATATTAACAAATTTTGTTTTTAGGCAACATTTAAAGGATGGATGGAGATTATGTACGCTGCAGTTGATTCTACAGAAGTGAGTGCAATATAAAATGTACTGAGTTAAAAAAAATGTACTGAGGGAAAACAAATGTAAGATTGATGTAATGCTTCTTGAATGGCAGCTGAAATTAACTAAAATATAAAAAATTAAACGTAAACCCCTGATGAATTTTCTATATAAATCTATGCCCACAAAGTGCTCACATTTTTGAGATAAAAATAATTATAACTGTATAGCTACATAAATTATTATTAATTTAATAATTCTTCTGTAGAAATCCAAAGTAATGAGGTATGGTTTTCTCTTAATTTATATCTGAGATTTTACAGATCAGGAAATAAGTTTTTCCTGTGTCTTCAAAATTAACCCAAATAGTCAAGAGGCATCACTGAAAAAGCTAATCCAGAGCTGCAGACTCCGATGATCTCAGAAACCAAATTTGCTAAATTTTGCCTATTTTTCTTTTAATCTTGATATTTGTTTGCATCTCTCCTCAATCCAGCACTTGATTTGCTTATAGTCTATAGGAACTGAATTGCTTTTGAGATTTGCACATTTCCGTCAAATTTAGTAGGACCTACGTGAAATGTCAAATGTCATCAAAGATAATAGACAGAGAGGGAAGGAATGGCAAGTCCTGCAATGTGTGCAATAACAGAAACCTGTATTAAATAGATTTTCAAGTTCAAATATAAGGCAAGTTTAGTGTATGCTCCAAAAGAGTTGGGTTTACTCCCTGTCCATCTGGATGCAACTTCTCTTCCTGTTTGGAATCTTTGATTTGTCTTAATGGTTATTTGTGATGCTTTGCTGTTTTTCTGTTACATAGGAAGGGAGCCAGCCCAAGTATGAAGAAAACCTGTTCATGTATATGTATTTTGTGGCCTTTATAGTCTTTGGATCGTTTTTCACCCTAAACTTATTCATTGGTGTCATCATAGACAACTTCAACCAACAGAAAAAGAAGATAAGTACCACATGTTTTCATTTCCTCAATGCTTCATTGTTACTGAGCATTCAGCAAATGCATGCAAAGATAAATTAGAGTTTTCTGAAATTTCTCATAGTAATAGAAAGAATAAAAAGAAATTAGATTTTTGTTTATTCAAAATAATGAAATGACAATCTTTTCTTTTTAAGGCATTTAAAGTAATTAAAACTTATATTGAGTGTTTGAGTGTTCTCCACATCCCTGTACAGCCCAATGATATTGACTTAAGCAAATAAAAGGCAAGAGAGAATATGCAAAACTATACATGTCAAAACTGATAAGGAGATAACATGTAGCAGTGTTGTGAAAGCCTCCATTACAGAGACTAATACAGACAAGTTGAATGCTAAAAATACTGTGATGTATTGTGAGATTGGAGAGGGTTGAGAAACTGTCTCGAGTTAGTGAATTTGCAAGAAAAAGAAAATGGGTATCATTTAAAAATATGTAGGTTTTCTTTTCAACTTAGCCTGTTTCTATTATTTAAATGAGCACAGAATTGTGTCAAGAACTCTAGGAACATTTAAATAAATGAAAATGTAGGCTGTGATGGCAAATTAAATTGTACTTGCTATTTAAACCGTAAATGGTGGCATTGTTGTCCTTCAAGATATTTGCGCCTTCCTTGGAGTAAACTTCAGGGGCATCCAGTACTTAGCAGGAAGGTGGATGCATTCCTCATCCTTGGAGAGCGAGGCTAAGGTTATATACAATATTATTGGCATTTTTGGCAGTTGATACATAACAAGTTGACCTTACTCAGTAGTGAGGTAATTATAAATTTTATTAAGTTCACTTGGCAGACACAGTCTACTGGAATCATCACAGCCCAGAAGGCAGATAAAGGTTCCTGCTAAAGGACTTTTTCTGGCAGTGTGGTATACACCCCCTGTACATTTGGAGCTGTTGTAAGTCACCAAGAAAGTAAAATACTGGACGTGCAATTAGGCTGGGGAAAATTCTATCTGTACAGTTTTCTTCAGTTTTATGTTGAAAATTAGCAATCATTAGCTGTCTGTCTTTTGAATTTATAGGTGTACTTGTGTTCCTAGAAGTGTGCAAATCACACAGTTCATGGCTGCCCAGCAGTATTTTTCTTGTCTTTGTTCTTTCTTAATATCACTGACATTTGGGCATGTTGGGATACAAATGCAAGACCTCATGTTGCAATCTACTCTCTCTGTAGTTAATCTGTGCTTTTCTGTGGTTCCTGTGTGCATCCTACTTTCATTATATTAGCTCCACAGGGAAGGCAATGTTCTACTGTCAGTTCCCTAACTTATCCTTAAGGATATCTTGCCTTGAGGCCCATATTCTCCCTAGGGGCAGTACACTGAGACAAGGATGACTTGTTCACTCATGATAGCCGTTGCATCAGTGACACAGCAGAAGAAATCCCCAAACCAATCCCACTTTCTTTATGGCTTTTTTTTTTTTTTAATTTATTTCCCAGAATGAAACCTTCCAAAAGTCACAGCACATTTCCACCATGATTATCAAATTGATTTCTTGTTTCTCTTCCAAAACTCTTACTCTCCAAGAAGTTAATTTTACTTGAATATTTGATTTATGAGAAGCGTTTGTTAAAGACAGTCTCTTTTGACTTCCAAATCTTTATGTCAATATATAGCCACAGCTGAAAGTTAAACAGACCTTCATTCAGACTTATCATTACTTTGTCTATAGGATTGACACTACATTTGACAGATTCACAGAACAAGGGTGGGACAAAGTCACAGAATCACCTCTGACTCTGAAGTTCATTTCCAAATGCCACTGCTTTCATATCATGCATACCTGGAATGTAATCACAAGCAAATGCATGAAAGGAAAACAGCAAGTTACCTGTCAGTATAAATTGTATTTCTGATAAGGGTTTCCATGAGTGTATTACACCAGTCTAGAAATGCTTTTATTCAGACAAGAAACCCCAGAGTAAACCCATGCTTCTGATGATCTGGGTACAGTGTAGGGGGATGATCAAGCTTCCTGTACACTGTTCATGTATCATCTGAACTGATACACCTATGGTAAAATGCACATCCTGAAAAGTAAAATCAGTAATTTCTTTCTCCTTGTACGTTTTAACTGAAGGAGTATCTGCTCACAGTGTATCATTGTATCTTTGAAGTGTTTTTATTTCTGGTAGATTGATTTACAATGTGGAGCTTATAATGCTAGATTTATAAACGTCTATGAAATGTATATTTCCCAAGTTTGAGTTTTTAAATTTATTTAACTTAATTAATCAGGTATGGATTTTTTTTTATTTTAATAAGAAATAGATAGAAGTTCTGATAATTTTCTTTGTTCCCTAGTTTCTTTCATTTTTCCTTCAAGATTCATCTGATATTTTAACAATCTTTGAAATAATTATTTGGTTTTGGTAACAATGTATAAGGATGAATAAAGGGTTCATTAAAACCATGTTCTGCAGTGCTGTGAATGAATGGATGTAAAGGCTTGGCTATAATCAGATTTGGGGTTTCTTTTATTAATTTACCTTGGAGGTCAGGACATCTTTATGACAGAAGAACAAAAGAAATACTACAATGCAATGAAAAAGCTGGGATCCAAGAAACCACAAAAACCTATACCTCGACCAGTGGTAAGAATAGTGCTATTCTTATGTCATCTGTATTTGGGGAGAAATCACAGCAGTACATTAATTATAATAAAATTTCTCATTTAACTCTAAAATGGTTTCAGCCTTATTCAAATTATCCCTTCATTCTGAATTGCAATGTACATGTATCTGTTCTGCAGGAAAAATCTCTAATATTTGTTATGCCTGATAAAGCAGAGAATCAAAGAATGTGAAGAAATAGTCTTGTTGGGTTTTGAGGGGAAAACTTTGAACTGGCATATAAGTTACTGGAAAATTAATTTCTGATATTTTTAAGCCTTTTGCTTGGTTGTATATTTTGGGAGAGGAAGAATGAAATGGGAGGGAGGAAACAGATATTTATTACATAAAAATACTATAACTTTTTCTTTTTTCTCCCCTCAGAACAAATTGCAAGGTCTGGTCTTCGATATTGTAACATTGCAAATATTTGACATCACTGTTATGGTTTTAATTTGTCTGAACATGGTCACAATGATGATAGAAACGGATGGCCAGACTGAACTGATGCAGAATATTTTATATTGGATTAACTTGGTCTTTGTTGTCCTTTTCACTGGTGAATGTGTCCTCAAAATATTTTCACTCCGTTATTATTACTTCACCATTGGCTGGAATATTTTTGATTTTGTGGTTGTTATTCTTTCAATAATAGGTAAGAAATTCTTATGTTCAAAATGAAATATATAGTCCTATGTCTATTTAATGTCTTATCTCTGTCAAGTTGTGCAAATTAGAGGAGTTACTTAATTTTAGTTTCTCTTGATTATTTAGGAAATGAAATGCATGCTTGACAGTGCTAGCTTTCAAAATAATTCTATATCAGTTGTAATACTTTTAGGTTTTGGGGTTATTTTCTGAAAGTGTGGGGAAAAAATTCTAAAATTATCCATAGTCCATAGTAGATAAAATTTATCTCCAGTTGTATCTTCCACTAATTCCACAACTGCCGTTGGGGGGATGTTTATACTTTTTTGTGGAAAATGTAATCTGTGTTGAAAACTTAGTCTCTTAATTTATTTTTATGTTTCACAGGTATGTTTCTAGCTGAGGTAATTGAAAAGTACTTTGTGTCACCCACATTGTTCAGAGTTGTCCGGCTGGCCAGAATCGGGCGGATCCTGCGCCTCATTAAAGGCGCTAAGGGAATCCGCACTCTGCTCTTTGCTTTGATGATGTCTCTTCCTGCTTTGTTCAACATTGGGCTGCTGCTCTTCCTGGTCATGTTCATCTACGCCATCTTTGGCATGTCCAACTTTGCCTACGTCAAGAGGGAAGATGGAATTGATGACATGTTCAACTTTGAAACGTTTGGCAACAGCATGATCTGCCTGTTTCAGATCACCACGTCCGCTGGCTGGAATAATTTGCTCAACCCAATTCTGAACAGTGGGGAGCCAGACTGTGACCCCTATAAAGAACATCCAGGGAGCTCTGTGAAAGGAGACTGTGGCAACCCTTCTGTTGGGATTTTCTTCTTTGTCAGCTACATTATCATATCCTTTCTAGTAGTGGTGAACATGTACATTGCTGTGATTTTGGAGAACTTCAGTGTTGCTACTGAAGAAAGCGCTGAGCCCTTGGGCGAGGATGACTTTGAGATGTTTTATGAGGTTTGGGAAAAATATGATCCTGATGCAACACAATTCATAGAATATAGCAAACTGTCTGATTTTGCAGCAGCACTTGAGCCTCCTCTTAATATACCCAAACCTAACAAAGTCCAGCTTATTGCAATGGATCTACCTGTGGTGAGCGGTGACAGAATTCACTGCCTTGACATCTTGTTTGCTTTCACAAAGCGTGTTTTGGGGGAAAGTGGGGAGATGGACACCCTCAGAATACAGATGGAAGATCGGTTTATGGCATCCAATCCTTCCAAAGCTTCCTATGAACCAATTACAACCACACTGAAACGAAAGCAGGAAGAAATTTCTGCCACTATCATTCAGCGTGCTTACAGACGTCATCTTCTGAGACAGTCAGTAAAGAAGCTTTCATTTATGTATCAGAAAGATGAGGGTGATCAGCTTATCAAAAAAGATACAGTTGTTGTTAAGCTGAGTGAAAACTCGTCTCCAGAGAAAATTGATATGTCTGCATCCACCACAGCTCCACCTTCTTATGACAGTGTAACAAAACCAGAAAAAGAAAAATACGAAGATGACAAATCAGAAAAGGAAGAAAAAGGAAAAGACAGAAGAGGAAACAAAAAGTAAAAGGCAGACATTATCCATGATTAATGTTCTCAAGCCTGAAAATGCGATGTTTTTGTCAGTAGCACTCTTACTGGAGGATTATGCCAAAATTGTACGTTTTTACGTATTAACCACTGCTGCAGCCAGTGCCTGTCCAAGACAATGATCCTTCACTAATGCTCTTGGTCTGTAACAGGGAGACAAACTTGCAGAGCAATAGTTTTGATTATCAGCTGTTACTAGTTGAGAGGAGACACAAAATTTCTACTTGGACTATAGCAATCCTTACTGGGTCCTAATAAGCCTTTACTTTTGTGGAATAAGTGTGTCCACTGTGTACTTTTCACCTCCTATCTGTGTTCCATGTGTGTCAGTTTTTTTTCATGATCTTGTTTGCTTTAATAACATACTGCTTTATTAATTCTGCTGTGCTGAGAAAACAAAAATCTAAATACTATTTATTTAGATAAATACTAAATAATACTGTTACGTGCACGGGAACACAAATGTCATGTATACATAATTATGGCATCATAAAATGAACATAGTTCTTTTCAAGCCACTTCTAAATGCAAACAAACAGGATTCCAGATTATTGAACCTCAAGATGTAGATCAAAGAAGCAGCAAATTGTATAAAAAAACAGCAGAATCCAGATAGAGAATTTTTCAGTAAATCAAACAAGGGAATAATTCTCACAGAAAAAGAGTTAGCAACTTAGTCTTTTATGTTTAATATATTTATTTTTATTACCTTTTAGCAGTTCTTAATTTATTGTACTGTGCATTTCAGATACAGTGGTTTAAATAAATGATGTTACATAGTGCTCCTGTTCAGAAAATTGTGAAATTATGAAAAAAATTACTTCCAGAGTACAAGATAGCTCATAATTCCTGAAACATTCAAACAATTCTTTTCAGAGAAAAGCTACAAATGCCAAATTCTGCATCTAGGAATTATTTTTTTTTTTAAGTTGTATTTTTTGATCCTGTAATATTGTGAGTAGCTTCCATACTTTATTTCAAAGTCTGTTGCTACACTTCTTATTTCTCATGAAAATGAGAAATTTTCTCACTTAGGAAAATAATCAAAGCAACGAGTATAAGTTGATAGCAGAATACCTTTGGGGGCAAATATTACCTTAATATATACCTCGGATTTCAATTTCCCTACTTTGGAAGGATGGATCGTAGAAACACAAAATACGTACATGAGAGAAGTTGTTTTGACACCCCCTTGGCAATTTAGTCGGGTTTCCACTGTGATGTAACCTTCTGTAGAGAGCTGAGATGGCCACAAAGATGTACTGAAATCAGCTTTGTCCTGCACTGGGGTTTAGATGAGTTTCTTTGCATTCAGGCTGACACTATACATGTAAGTAAAATACCCTCTGTTATTTAATCAGTTGTTTTACACAGTGGTACCTTTTTGAACAAAGAGACAATGACCTAATTACCGTATATGTGTCAGATATTTACCCTAGTAAGTTAGCTTACAACATTTCAATAGATACTATGATATATTCTGTGATACTTCAAATAATTGGAAGCTCTAACCGATGCATGCTTGCTGCTATTATCCTACAGCTGTTAAAGTTTAACATGGGAAGAGATGTGAATGGTAAAAAGAAAAACTGTTTGACAAGACCATCATTCCTCCTACCAGTAAGCAATAGTTCGCTGCTATTAAAGATTTTATTTTGAGTGAATGTTGTAATCAGCAAATACGCAGTAAGGTACTGGACTATACAGGACAAATAGATGGCTTAAAATACGGGGCTAGAAGAAAATTATAACATATATCTATTATTTTTATTTTAGAAATTGTTTTATTTTATAACATTTTATACTTACTATAATAAATTACACACATTTTCCTGTTGTTATTAATTTTTATTGCTGTCTTTGACACTTTAGTGTTCGGAAACCTAAGATGCAAAGTGTAACTGAAAATTTCTGCTAATTGCTTTAAACAGTTTTTAATAAGGAATAATTTAAAAACAGATGAACAGTGCAATTTTTTTTCTGATCTGTAGGTAGGTCTTTTTATGTGAAACAAGATAGAAGGCCCTTTTTTTATGTTAGAATCCTGTCTGTTGATTTTCAGGATAATCTTGGTCATAGGAATGTTGCTTTTTCCCCAGAGTTCATCTCACACTGTCTGCTTTGCTTATTGGTGCACACTGCAGTAGAAACATTTTAAATATAATTTGTTATTCAAAAATCTTCCTTCATGAGGATGAATAGTGAACTTGTGCAATGGGCAGTGAAAAACTTTGCATTTCTTACAAAAGAACTAGAATATTGATGGGCTCCTGCTTTTGTAGAAATATTGGCTCATATTGTATCGATGAACTGCATGCAGGAAGTTGTTTTACCAAAAATAACTACATTGCTAACAACCCAAAAGAATAAAGATAACCTTTTTATGTAATTATGTTAGCCTTTGTCTTTTATTGTATGAAGTTTATAAAGATTAACAAGTGATGTTAAATTGGTTGGTAAAATTAAGGGGGAGCCACTTCAGCAGTGAGATGATTTAGGCGTTGAGATCACATGTTGCATTGTGACTTAGATCAGTATCAACTTGTCACCATCAAGGTGAAATTGAATGCTGATGTTGTCCTGACCAGAGGAGTTTTTCTAGAATACAGAAAAAGCTGCATTTCAACAATGTGTCTTTTTGTGAAAATTTTGAATTGCCCAGGAAGAGATCCAGTGATATTCCCTGTTGGGCAAGTCCAGTGAAGGATGGCTCCACAGCCAGTCCTGTAGACACTGCTCACCCTGGGATAGGGGACCTGGGATCTGTCACAAAATAACCCCATGGCAGCATAGCAGAGTTGCTTTACTCCCTTTCCCTCTGAGGAAGTCCATGCTTGCCAAGAGAAGGGAACAAGAGCTATTAGAGGTTTTTGTGGCCATGTCACAGCTGTGGTCAGGGGTCTGGTGCCTTTGCCCAGGCTCTCGAGCGTGGTCCCTGGCGAGAGGTGGCTGCACACAGGTGACAGAGTAAGGGACATGGTGTGTCCATTGGACCTGGGCATGGGGTAATGCATCCTTTTGTTCTTTATTTTTGTGTTCTCATTTATTTTGTGTAGAGTAGCTGCTGTATACTTGGGCCAAGATAACTAACAGGAAAAAAACCCTGAACTACGCTGTGCTTTGAAGGACAGTGTGGATGTTTTTAGTAACTATACCTGATTTTGATTAGTATGCATGTTTTTTTCAATCCAGAAAATAGTATTTTAATATCATAGTTACTAACAAGAATTATGTATTAATGTAATGATTTAAATACTTCTAAAAAAAATTGGTTATACTCTTAAATTGCTGTTTAAAGTATAAAGCTAAGTGAGTGCTGGATGAGTGTGTAGTTAACTTGAATATTTTATGTGGAATAAGCATAAAATATTTATGTAATAATTTTTCTACAAATTTGGTAGTGCATAAAAATATATAAGATAATTTACAAAATCATTTTACCCTATAAAATTTATATTCTTTTTAAAGTTATGACTATTGAACCCATCATCCATCTGGAGTCACTCAATTTTTAGTATCTCAAATGCACTATCTTAGACCTTTGCAAAAAAAGTAATCTATTTTTGGATTCCAGGTGTATATATTTGAATAAATTTGGATAGTTCTATAGTTCTTTGAAATTATTCCAGTATACCTTGAAGGTAAAAAGCTTATGGAAGATACAGTTGGCTTGCAGACTTCCTCCTTAACCTGCAGGTATAAAATAAATCTGTGTTTTAAGATAGTGGTTTAAGTAATGGGTCAGTCATATATCATTATGCAAAACATTTAGCAAAACTCCTAGAGCAGTAGGACACTAAACTCGCTTATTGTCCCCAGCTCATAGAGAAGGAAAAACATTAATAAGGTAAGCTCCCTTAAAATTGCCTAAGAAATGAACTTTCTTTACTCTCTCTTACTAACTTTTGGAATGTAGGCGTATTTTACTTTGTGAAGGTGTCATCAACCTGCAGCTCCCCTCCCCACCCTCCAAAAAACTCCAGATATAGCCTAAACCTCTATGGGAACATGAAAGTGGAACATTCTGGGATTTCTCAAATCCTGGCCCAGCTCAACCCTGTAGCAGAACTCCACTTGACTTCTGAGGACAAGACTAGTCCCTCATCCATCATATGAAATCGCTTGTGAAGACGAAAGAGGGAGAAGCTAGCAGGGGGAGGAGGTAGGATATTGCTAATTGCTTGTTTTCGTGAAGAGGCCTTAAATAGGCTCTGGGGCAGTCGGTGTTTCCTGGCAGCAATTTGGGTTGCTGTGTCGCTGGGCTGGGGGCGGCGGGAGCATCCCCGGCCGCTCCCGCGGGCACCGGGGAGGGCTGGGGCTGGCAGGGAGCACACAGGTTTTGTGCTTGTTACAGCCTGATGGTTCGGCTGGTTGGGTGAAGATAGGTTTATGGTCAATATTTCTGTTACTTGAAACAGCAGCTTCTTGGATTTCAGTTCTGTACCCTGTAAGACGTGTGGACCTGTATCCAGACCTGATACCACGTTGGCTAAGAACTGCCATGCTCATCTGAGCTTACTGAACTGCAGCTGAAGGGTTTTGCTACAGCAGGGAATTTTCCAAATAGCTTTAGGTTTACTTTTCTTAATAGGTATTATTCATCTAATCCCACGGTGAAACAGCCCCAGCCTTCTAAAAGAATCATGTATGAAAGTATTTGTGTTGTTTGCATGGCATACAGTGAGACATATACATATTTATAATATATATAATGAAGTATTATTAAAAATGCAGGGGATTTTTTTGGACATAAAAAATCCTTACAATAAGGTTTACCTAGCTCGGTAAGGCATTAGGAGAAATAATCTGAGATCTCTGCAGTGTAGGAATGTTTAATGGCTCACAAACCTCTGCATTAGCAACATCTTTTCCAGTGGGGGATGGTACTATTTCTTTCATTCTCAGAGCACAACTAGGTTTTGTCTGTGATACAGCATGCAGGCTCTGTCACTCAGCATATTTATTTTTCCTTGCTGATCAGTGGGAGCTGTTGCACAGTGGAAAGAGACATATTCTAGTACTTGCCTTAAAAAAAAAAAAAAAAAAAGACACTGCAGTGTAACCCAAGCAAAGTAAACTGCGGCACATTCTTATCCCTCTGGAGAGGGAAAATTGCATGCTGAAGCATACATGATGTCTGCTGCAAGAAAAGCTTTTGATGAAAATAAGGAATGACACTTCATAAACAATTTATAACAATCAAACCCTGCAGTTCCAGACATGCTCTGCACTTCCATTTTCTATTGTCTTAAAAGCATGTTACTTTCTCTTTAACGGCAGTCTTGATAATAATCTTTGCGAAATGTGACAGCTAATTAAAAAAGAGCACAATATATTAAAAAAAAAAAACGTGTAACTGAAATGGAATGTAATAAACTGTTTTCATTTCCAAAGTAATATCTGTAACAGTCGTGTTTAAAAATGGTTGGAGAATTATATGCTATATTGCTGTTTGCAATATTGCTTTATAAAAAAGTCATGCTTGCAGATACCATAGCAACACATCATGTGGCACTTCTTGATTGCCAAGCTGTATAGTAGCTTTATGCTCATATTTTGCAGCCATACTTGCAGTAATATCTTCATATACTGTTTAGTAAAAATTGCAGCTGCATCCACAACATAATGCAAACTGAACTATGTCAGCAGTGGTCTCAAGTTCATGGTCTCAGGCAGGTAAAAAGTTAAAATATTCTCTCCAATAATTAACATTGTGAATACCCTTTCTCTTGTCTTAACTTCTTCATAGCCCTGATGGTTGTCAGACGTGGTCTTACAATGATTGCTGCAGCACTGCTGCAAGTTCTAGTAAATTTATTTATACAGATGAGAAGCAGCTGCTCATGCTCTAACTGTGTAACATTGGAAATTGGATGTGATTTATGTGATGCTGAAGAGGAGGGCAGATAAACGCAGGCTCCTGATAGCCTCTGTCTGGAACTGCATGTACATCCAAGAAAAAAAATTTCATAGTGGTGCTAAAGAGCACTGTGGGTTCACCAGCTTTACCACTCTTGCTTTCTCATTTATTTGAAAAGCAGTTACTTGAAATTTCATTTATCTATGTTGCATCAATCCTTTAGAATTCTGTTATTTTATAACAGAATAGAAGAAGGAAAGGAGAATGTTTGCTTTGAAAAGATAGTAACCAATGACATATGAAGACAACATAATACAGTGTTGACATGATTTTTCTTCTTGTATTTTAGGATTAAAACCTTTTCCACAGTTGAATTCTAATACATATAAGGAGTTCACTCAACAGGAAATTTCAAAAACTACATAGAAGAAGTGACAAGAAAAGAAATTACAGAGCTGGTATTACTGACAGGTTATTAATATAAAGTCTTTTGCAGAAGTTAATTGGAAATTGATGAACTCTGAAAATAAAAGATTGTGCCACAGAACATGGAGTAAGAAAAATCTTCAGCAGAGTATGATTAGAATTTATTGTCTTACACTTGGAACTGTTTTACTTTTGTGATCAGAGAGAGTACTTCATATTAAAAGCTAGGATCAAAAAATACTTTACATATCCGTTAATATCCAAAACATATCTATGTCTATATACTCTATTTATTCACGTGAATTACTATAGGAATGTCTTTAATAATTTTACGCTTGAAAAATTCTCAATTTTCTTAAGAAAAAAGAGAAAAGGCATAATAGGAAGGCATGTGGGTTCAACTTTTCTGTATTACTTGGTACCTACTCACATTCCAGCTTCCTTTCCCTGTTCCCTGTCAGTCCCTTTCCACGAGATGGAGGTTGCATGTTGCAATTTGGACTGATGTGCTGGAATGCACTCCTTTTAAAAATCCATGATGAAGTAAAATAAAATTCCTTTTTTCCTCTGAAGGACAGAAAAAAGTTGAGTTTGCCGGTCTCCCTAGCATTGTCAGTAACACACTGCCCAAAAATCACATGTGCAATTCTTGGCTTTTGTAAAGTTCTGCATTGTTAACTCAAAGGAACTGCATTTGAAAGGTTTCCACACTGTTTCCTCAGTATTTCTTCATACATAGGGCATAGAATAAAAAATTACATTCTTCAGAGCTGCATTTAGTCTACAATCTCTTTGGCCTCTGGTTTTACGGAATATTTGTGGAAGCCTAAAGGGAGAGAATGTAAGTAGGTAGGTAAGAGCCTATACCTGTTCCTCTACACTTAGGTCCTTTTCTGACTTTAAGGCAGCTCTAGTAGAGTATAATTGTGTCTCCTTTCCTTTTCCTTCCTGCTCTCTTTCCAGTCTGGAAGACCGAAGAGTTGCCTTTCAAGCAGGAAGACCACAAATCGATTTATTGTTGCAGAAAATTCAAACGGTGGAGCTAAAGAGTAACTGGATCAGCTGCAGTAGTTTTTTCACGTATGACAGCACCAGCAAATGATGGTAGGCAATTTCATTAGCAAATAGACTTCAACAGCAATTAGAATAAATGTTAAAGAGTGCTGAGAGAAGATAATTGGTGTTTAAAACAAAAATTAGAGACAAAGTCTTTTAGGTTTTATAGGTAGTTTTATTCCACATAAAATGAAAATTTTATGTATCAATTCTTTAAAAACAGATGCAGAGTACTCAGACCTCTTTTGTGGAGATAAAGTACATTTGGAAGTGATTTTAAATAATGTTGAAACATGGAAAAAATACCACCTTGCAATATCCCATTTAACTGCAAGTAGAGGCAGATAAATTTGATATTCATAGACTGATAAACAACTTTCTTCTTCCTTTTACTTATATTTTTCATATAGAGAACTTAGTTCTGTCTCTTTAAGAAGTGTCCCACCTGTTGAAAATAATGACTTTTGTAAAGTATCTGATTTGTTCATAAGCTTGTGAGAATTTCTTGAGGTGTGACTGCATTTTCTTAGTAGTTTCAAGACTGTAGTTAAATATTAGGAAAATTTCAGCTGTGTACTTCCCTAGCTCTTTAAAAATTTTCTCATGGTGCTTTAGGTCTTTTCTGATATCTTGCTAATCTATAACTAGTCTGACTAAACTACTAAATTTCTGCTCTTTCTGAGCACAACTGAGATGCTGGACTGAAAAACATTCCTTGAATATTATTGGCTGCTGGCTATTCTGACAGTGAAAAAAAACATTAATTCCAAAAAGCTACCAGAGGTATTACCAAGCTAATCCAAGGTTTATCTGATTCCCAGGGTGAGAGACTGACCAAGCTATTGCTTTCTGACTCCTTCCAACCTGTTGATTGCACATGCACTGGATAAGTCATGGTAGTTACCAAGCAGGAGGAAAGTTCTGTCAGCACCCCACGAACAGCTACTCAGCTTCTTAATGCTTTAATCAGTCTGTAAAAGCACAACAGTCAACAAGTCCCTTCTCCTCCCTGAACACTGTGATGAGAGCTTTGAGTGCACAACTGGCAATCTCTGTTGTAGATGAGGCAGGGTTTCTCCTTCCCATTTTTCTGCTCTAGTTACCAGGCTGTGAGATGAGGGAAATAAGTAAAGGTATGGAAGGGAAGAGGAGAAGTAACTCAGTTCAGAAAGATAAAGGAAAGGAACAAAATGAAACGGTAACTTCTGTTCCAGACTGTCAAAGACCAAACTAGCTTAACTTGTTTAATTTAGTATTAAGAAAAACATATGTCAAAAAATCATGAGTCCACTGAAAATATGAACTTGATATCAATGAGGATTCTTTAGCATAAGAGGTATTGAGCAATTGCACAGCTTTCTTTGTATTTATAAAACATGGATAGTCGAGTTATGCTTCCTTCTGCTCAGTTTATGTATTAAGTAATTACTGCAGATTTCTCTGAAACCATCCAGATCTCTTACTGTCAGTTACATTGGCATGTTATGAGGAATTGCTACATTCACAGACAGTCAGTGTATTTCAATTAGCATTCCATATTCCATTGTTCCATATTACCCTTTTCTAATCTTAGTTGTAGCAGAGGTGTTGGTTTAGCTGAAGTGTTTTATCAATGGTGTCCTCTGATACTTTTAGAAACTGCAATTGTTTGGGACTTTGAAAGAAGTTTTAAAAACATGGGCACATTTATCTTCCAATATAACTGAGGAATACTCCAAGTGGCTCAGAAATTTGCTAGGATGTAACGACAGTTTAGCAGTTCCTTCACAACTCAGCTGTGAGAAGTATTGCAGGAAAGCAATGTCAAAGTGTTTATGAAAAGAATTTGTCACAGTGCTGCTAGGTACTTTCAATGTTCAGGGTTTATGTTAGAGATATGTTAACACAGCTGGCTGGATAGTGAATGGGCATTGTGAATTTAGTGATTTAGAAAAAAATGTCATTCTTTATGTATTATTAATGCAAAACAATTTTTTTATTTTGTAGACTTACATCAAATTATTTTCCAACATTCCAGTTTCCTTCCCTAAAATACAATACATCAATCTTGACTCTCCTGATTCAGCATGAATATAGTAAAATTAATACTGACAGCCATAATGTTTATAAACCTAGTTATCATACAATCAAAATTTCATTTAAGTAGGTATATTTTATATCTCTGTGGCTTTTTCTTCCCCTCCTTATAATTCTTGACATCTCTGGTGAGTAAGCTCTGGTGCTGGTGACTCACTGTGATTTCTCTTTCAGTAGCACTTCTGACAGCTGACATCTCTGAAAGGGGCTTATCCTTACTAATTGTCAAGTGGAAGGTCTAAATTAGGCCATGGTTTCACAGGCATGTTTAACTGCCATAAGGTGGCAATGTAAGTGAAAGAAGTAGTCCTTTCCCCCGGTTAGAAAAACCATTTATACTTTCCTACAGCAGACTGGATTGGGGAACTGAAAACTCAGCAAGAACAGAAAAAGTTTATCCTTAACCTAGATAATTTTACCATTCAATTCACACTACTTCAAGTAATGTGGTGTGTTATATTTTTCTGATTCATTTGTCTCTACCATAGTTTCTAAGTAATGTGTCTGTGTACACCTAATATTTCAACTTTTTGTTCTGCTAAGAACATTTTTTTTAAAAACACCGTTGTCTGGTACTGTATTGCTCTAAGCTGTGTCAGTAGTTTAGATGCGTCACCTCACAGCAAGTATTATGTTCTTCCCTAAGTTTAATTGTAATAATTAAAATATACTCAGGACCAGCTTTTAATTATATTGCTTTATTTCCCATTCCTCTGCTGCTGGTAGTTTTTATAGCCTCAAAAGTGTCATGCAAAATTTTTAATTTTGTCTTTCAATCACTGAATTTTCAGTTCAAGCATTACTTTCTTGAAAGAAACAGAAAACTGCTTTATTGTTCTTTCAATGTCTTAGTCACAGTCTTCCTTTTGCTTGTCACCTCCAAAGTAGGCTATTCCACATGTAACTGATTTACCAGCCAGTTGTTTAATCTGCCTGTAAGAGAGGTAAAACTCGTGTAGCTGATCAGCTTCACTTCTGACTGATGATTGTTTAAACCTGAATCCTTTGCAACCTTTCCTGGGAGATATCTCTCCCTACCCAATGTTGCCACGAATCTTTAGACATAGGTATGGCCACAATGCAGTCCAGAATTGATACGTAGTGCCACCTCTTGAGATTTGCTCATTCTGGTTATTCCAGCTTCCAAAAGCACTGTCTTCTGCCAGTGAGTGTGAAGGGGTGTAGAGGTACTTAGTCAGCACAGGCTCCTTCCATTGCAGCAGAGGGTGTGCTGCAGCTCTGTGTAGAGGAATTCCATCTGTTACCACCTCGTAGTGTATTCAAATATATTTTTGTCTGACATGAAAATGTGCCTTGGCAGAGGCAAAGTGAGATGGCAGAAGGGTGGATGTGTCAAGGCAGAGGCAGTGACCTGGTGAGGTAGGAGGAGGACCTGGTATTGTGGTTTGGCAACTACCATAGACAAGGGATACAATAACTTGGGTGTGTGGGAATTGTATAAAATCTGGAGTAAGGAATAAGATGACATCCACTCAGTGAATTTACTTCCACTTTAAAGTTGAATTTCACCTTTTGGTTGTGTGTCCCTGTATTATTTATTCTGTGAAAATCTGTGAGGTTTTTGGGTCATAAAATTTTTTTTTAATTGTTTGGTTGAATTGCTTTCTGTATTTTGAGTATGCATAATAAATGATTAGTTAAGAATGCATAGAATCTGGGGATTAATATAATTTCCTCTTGAGGATTTGCATAACTTGAAGGTGCTTCATGCATAACTGCCTTTGCCATAGCCATGTTTTCCAAGGATGAGAAGAGACTTTTTTAAGGAGTCTTTATTCAATTAAAGATAAGTCTTTGAATTCCAGAGATCTTTTTATGAAGTGACTCCATGATTTTATTTTACAAAATGGACTGTGTACATGTTTATTACCATGCAGTTGTGTTTTTTGGTATTTCTAGGCTAATTTTTCTTCAGGTATTAAGAGCCAAAATTAGAGATTTTTATCTTTTTTTATCACTTCTTGATGTCTGACAGGGCATATAATAATAATAATAATATTAAGACACAATCTCCCATGAGGTAGGGGGTTTGTTTCATTCTGCATCCTGTCACCCCACCTCTAATGGCTTTTTATCACTTTTGGCTGCCTCAGTTTATCAAACTGAGTCATGCCATCAGGAAGCAAACTCTACCTAAGCTGAATGGAAGGATTCCCAGATGGTGATTTTTAAAAGTCATCGTGATGTAGTAATTCCACATTTGTGAACAACCTTGAGAAATTCTCCATCTCAAAACCCTTGTCAATTATTAAATTTCAGAAACATAGCTTCTAGCAGTAATATACCTTTTGATAAAGAATATACATTAATTTACTTTTTTAAATAACTATTTTTTTCTGATATGAATATGTAAGTCATGCATTTGAAAATAATAGATTAATCTTATTCATGCATATGTCATGTAATTATACATGCCTCGGTAATAGAAAAAAAGGATTATTTTTAGCTTTTAAAAGATTTAATCAGAGCAGGACTCCCCTACAAATGAATAGAATGGTCTTTCTTCATCTTTGGGCTCTCTGCCAAGATTCATGAGTACGGCAAAAAAATCAGACTGAAGGCCTTAAAATTAGATCTCACCTGTCTCTTCACAAATGCTAATAAAATGGAAGAAATAACTCACTTGTGTTCTGGGCTCAGTAAAATACCAAGATTTTGGGGGCTAAAGTGGGGAGACTGGGTTGATTGTGCAGATGCTTACTGAGCAGGGGGTTATGTTTTGGGAGCAGGCTGCCAGCGTGCTCTGCAGCAGTTTGCAGGTGTAAGGACAGCAACATTTAGCAGTTTGTGCTCTTGAAATCCACTGATATTGTTGATGCTTTTAAGAGAATATTGAGAAATTCAATAAATTTCTGCTTCCTTAGAGGCTTTTGGAATAAATTAACACTATGAAGTCCAGAGATGTGAACTGTCAAAAATATCTTTTTCACTACACAGAGAAGTGTCTATGTCACTGTAGTAAAAGGTAACAAACCTGCTAGTGCTATTTCCTACATATGTAGGAACAGATACTGTCTCTTTGGCTTTTGTGATGTTTCTTCCTAGGGCAGAATGTAAACTAATTGAATAATGAACTTCAATAATTAAAAAGAAAATAAAAAGAAGTAGTATTCCTGGTCACAATATTTTGGGGATTAAATGGGAAAAGAAAGGCCCAGAATAGTCCCTGTGAATTTACTATTTCAAGGTGAATGGTAGACATGTGCTTATTAATTGTGTTTTGCTGATTTTTTTCAGGGCAAAATTGAAAGGCTGATTGTATGTGCCATGCTAGTTAGTGCATGGTAACTTGAGGAATAGCCAGGAATGGTAGCAAAAAGCTGAAGGCTGGTGTCCAATAGTGGGTAATTGAGCGGAGTGTGAAGTTATTCTCCTGTAAACAAAGCAGACAGATGTTACTTTGAGCTGTGTTTTATTGGTAATTAAAATCCTACATAGTTAATCAGCTGGAGAGGTGTACATTTATACCTGCCACGTGAGGCAGGAGGCATCAGCTTCAGAGAGCCGGAGACTTCTGTGTGATAAAAACAGGCTGGTTCAGCTGTGGGGAGGGACAAGGGGGTGGCAGCAAGCAGTGCCACATCTAAAAAGCCAAGTGCCATCAATATTTGGTGACATAGTTAGACCTAAGTGCATTTGTGTGACTCTGTGCCTGAGCCCATCACACACAGAGGGCACAGACATGTGGGAGCAGGTCTGCAGGAGCTCATTGCAGTCTGATTGATGGTATTTACCTGCCTCAATGCAAAAACTGATGGATACCTCTGCAGAATGCTACCCTGCTATTCCCATTTTTTTCCATTATTTGCTTGATGACAAAGACAGTGGTTTGATTTTGGTGGCTGTAGTTGAGATAAGCCTGATTTACTGCTGCTTTATTACAGAGTAACTGATGTGAAGTGGACCTGTTGTTCTCTGAAATTATGTAGATATAGGGAAATAACTTCAGGTTTTTGTTTTTTTTTATACTTCAGCATAGAATTGAGAAGTTCCTTCTGTCTCTTGACTTTACCATCGAAGGTAAAGTTACACTGGTAAGTACAACATTGAATGAAGCATTCTACTTTGTTCAGGTTTTCTTTTAAAAGGTTTTTATACTTTCCATTTTATTACAGAAGTATTTTAAAGGGAAAGTTCAAAGAGGATGATTAGATATTACCTAAGCATTCTATTACCTAAGCATTCTATGAACTGTCAGTTATATTATGCCTAGATTCCTCATAATTTCAGAAAATGCAAGACATGTTCAATGAACTAAAAATTGTAGTGCTAAAATTCAAACGAGTTACATTTAATTCACTTTCTATGGCACTTAAACAGAGTTCTGGTAAATAGAATTTCCTCTGATACTGTTTTTAATATTTCTTGGCATATCTTAAAAACCTTTTATTTCCTGAATTAATGTTAATTCCAATTAAAACTAGAGAATGCTACTTCATTCTGCTGGTTGAAAATGAGGTATGCCCCCTGTTGTAGCTTTAGAACCTGAAGGCAGCAGACTAAATCTCTCTATGACTTTAATGATTGTGAGCAGTTACCATTGGATGGTTGTTCAGCAGCCTATGTGAAATGAATCAGTAAATTTTTGGAGCAGCATAAACAAGCGTGCAGTGCTGTGCTGCCTATTCTTTACATAAATAGACAGGCCAGTTCTCCAGAGATGGTGGTCTGGCACCTCTCATAAGTTTGTGTTTACTTACAATTCATTATTAATTGTTAAGTGCTTACAGCACACTTGGTATTATAAGAAGTACTAAGATACAGCCCCTGCCTGGAGGAGCTCACTTTAGAAGATAAGCAGAACCAACTCGTTCTTTTCCTACACAACAAATACAATTTTCATTGGGTTTTGTTCAAATTCTCTTATACTCGGAGAATATGGGCTTCAAGGCAGGTTACACAACATTTCTTTACTGAGTTTCCTCTTACCCAGTTCAGTGAAGGAACTGTCAAAGCATGCCTGCCTGTATGCAGTGTGACAGGTTTTGCTGTTCAGAACAATTGGTCCCAACTGCTCTTATTTCTTGTTTAAGGTTTCAAACCACTTTTGAAAGCTATCAAATTTCACATTAATCTCCTCAGGAGGAGAAAGAATGAGTTTCTGGATGGGGAGACAAGCCAGAACTGATGCATGGCGAATAGCATGAGAGGCATAATATTAGTTGGAAGGATTGCTGACAAGTCTGTGCCCCCTTTTCCATAAGGCAGAAAGTTTTATGATTTTTCCTTGATGGGTGGGGAGAATAGGAAATTAGTAAGTTAGTCAAATGTGACATTCTCTTGAAGAAAAAAAAAATACACTACCCTGCATTTTATAAATAGAATGTGTATGATTTTATTTGTATGATTTCTTCTCAGGTAAGAATTAGTACTTGTCACATTTGGTTTTTTGTATCCATGGCTATACTTTTTCCTATCTTTATCATTCCAGAATCTCAAGCACAGTCACCAGTTTTTGGAAGGCTTCATAAATAGTAAAAAAGTGTTAAATGTAAAGATTTGGGTGGATGGGGATAATTTGTAACTAAAAATACATGATATAATGGAAGGAAAAATAGGCAATAAGAAGTAATGATCTGAGGCGTGTAGAGAAAGAGAGATAAAAACATTTGTGAAAAATACAGATAGAAAGGAAGTTTGATCAAATCATGACAAACAAAGCACCTCTGGAACAGTTTCTGGGTAGTGTATGTTTTGCTTCTACTAGTCTGGTCTATGAATGAGTCAGTTGCCTTAATAGGACAGCAGATTATAATGAGAAAAAAAGAAAATATGATTGGAAGCCATCACTCTAGGGGCTCCTAACTGGAGGGCAGTTGAGGAACCAGGTCACAACAAGTGAGCTGGAAAACTCCTGGCTTGGCTGCCTGCAGATCCCACTGAAGCTGACCTGTGAGTCTGTGCCTGGAGCTTGTCAGGACTATGGAAGTGCTGGCTGCAAGAAATGGAGCTGTCTTCTGAGAGGGCTGGTAGGTGTTAAGAGCTGTTCAGTTTCTTCCTGATCAGTGTGTAGGAACTTAGAGATCTTGAGATAGTATTTTTAGCAAAACAGGTACTCCATGTATGCGATTCTAAGTATTTCCCCTTCTGTTAAATCAAAACTGTCTAGTCATGATCCTCTCATTAAATTCACAAATGGAAAAAACACAGATGCCAGGTTCAGAAGAAACTGGGTAAGCTCAGCTCAGAAGAATTAACACACAGCTACTCAGCTCACTAAAATTTCACTTTTCACTTCAAGACACCAGATACTCCTTGTTGACATTTCAGCCCTTTCTGTTACTTTCAGACCCTTTTACTGACATATTTGAGTCCAAGTATCAATAATCTATCATAACGAGTCTGAGAGCACCACCAGTGTCAACATATACTTTGCAATAAGTGTGGTCAAAGGGGGATTTTGACAAATTTATATCTGTTTTAAGGAACAGGCTAGAAGGAATACCAAGCTGATTCAAGTGTAGCTTCTTTCAAAATGTGTCTAATGGGGGATGATCAACTGAAGAAATGAAACGATTGAACTCAGGAAGAACATGAGAAAAAAGAAGTAAATAAAAGGTCAAGGATTGAATATTTCAGCCACTCTTCAGCAAATTTAAGCAAAACTAACTTAGATACTGAATATTCAACACAACGTCAGTGTAATTATCAAAACATAGTTGAAAGTATTCTCCACATCTGTTGGCCTTGACTGTATAGTCAGTTCTAAAATTAAGCATTCTGGATACCATCTGAGCAATATAAATTGTAGATGAGGGGAATGAAACTTTAGTTGTAACCATTTAGACAGAGTACTGAAAGGCGATCAACATGTACAGAGTTCTGGAAAAAGAGTTTTGAATTCTCTAAATTGTAATCTGTAAAATTAGGTCTAGGCTTTGTTCCAATATGCAAGTATTATTTTTTTTTCATTCCAACCTATTTTTACATCAAAATGGTTGGGGAAAACAACTTCAGGAATAGTGATCCATGAACCCAACTACATTTTTGCTGATTGAGATTTTTCAGTAATAGGCTAAGATCTTCTGAAATTTACTTTGCTTTGCTTTTCAAGTTACTGGAATATATAATGTGTCAATCATTTTGAAAACAGAAATGTAGATGCCAGGCATATTTGAAAGATGAAGAGGTTCTTATGGTAAACATACCATGCATATGTGCTTTCCTCAAGAGAACCTCTTAAACATAAGCTCAGACATATGCCTTTATAGCAGCTATAAAAAAATGTCTGTGTTTCTGATCAGTCCTTAAGTCTCATGATGAAAAGAGTTCCCACTGGCAGCATATTTCCTATTCTGTGTTATCTGGATTTGGCTTAGACAGGATTTTATCTCCAAATCATTTGGGTACAGGCAAGGAAACACCAAGAGGCGAGGTTATAGAAATAGAAATACTTCCTATAGTTCCTATACTGCAGCATCTGCAGGGAAATCTGACATTGTAACCAGGAACTGCAACGTCTAAGTGTAGAGTGACAGAGAAATACCTATCTACATGTGTGTACCTGTCATATGAAAAAAAAAAAGTTTTCCAAAGCTTATTATTTGATAATTCCCTGTTAAACCAAATCGGAATGTCTGCTCCCAAGCATAGTAGATTCCCAGCTATACTGGTTGAAAGAATTGGTAGTGTAAGCAGGAAAGCATGCTCCCATCACTTTCATTACTGAAAATCATTGTGCTCTTTTCAGAAAAATTGCAGGAAAAAGAAATAATTTAAAACTTATGCTTGTAATGGTTTCAGCCTGCAAATGCAATCCAGGAAGTGAAATGTAGCAGTAGCAGTAGGCAGCTTCCCAGAGGGGCACACTGGGAACACCTCAGGAAGCAATAAATACTTCAGCAGCAAAACCTTCAAGACAGATGAAAAGTGAGACATGCCCCTACAGAAACCCCATACATAGTCTTATGCAGTGTTTTAAATTATTTATTATTATATAAGAAATAGAAAAAATACAATTAAAAAAAAGGCAATCTTTAAATAACAAACTCAGGAATTTTAATTTAACAAAACTAGTACAATTTTAAGGCCTGAAAATTAACAGTTTTTACTGTAAGATATACTGCAGTCTATTCAGCTACTTATTCTGGTTCTCAAAAAAAACCTTTATTTGGGGGAATATGTTTTTTTTCTACTAGTGTTACTATTGGCCTGATAATATTTAGACTAAAAGTGATTTCATCCTTCTAAAGATCATTACTTTGCTTTCTTTCAAAAATTTAATAATTTGTTCTGCACTTTGCTTGCAGGATTTTGATTGAAAATTATCTAAAACAACTTTGGTGATTATTTTTCTAGTGATTATTATGAGCTTAAAGTCCTTTGGGAGAATGTCAAATTATATGTCTATAATTACTTTGACTCCCTCCAGTTCCTGCTCAATAAAAAATTCAGATCAATAGCTCTTGGCAGACCATAGCTATGCAGAACTCCTTGTCTCTGCAGGCAAGAAATTCCAGCCTATATAAATGATGAGGTCTCATCCCTACAAAAGCTTGCATTAAGTTGTCTTGTTATTCGCCATTCATCCACAGATTGTGTGAATCCTCTTTCTCTAATAATTATATATTTATATCAGATAGACTACAAAGATATTTGGAAATAGGAGAAAGCTATTCTTGGAAGCATGCTAAAGGAATATTGGAAATGTTCCATAAGCCTGATACATTCTAATGGCTATTCCTAGCCAAGGGAACTGGTGACTGTAAGACTTCAGGCCCCTGTTGGTTATGAAGCATGCAAAGCACACCAGGTCAGCACTTGAATTAAGGGAAATGTTCCTGAGATATTTTAAATCATCAGGGGAACTGTGCTTTGTAGTGTGATGCCATCTATGCAAGACCATCTTTTACACTGTTCTGAGTACCTTCAGTGTGGCTTTGGGTGTTTTTGTGGTGCATCCTGGTTGTGTGTTGGACTTGTAGAAATTAAAAATACACAACCTGCTGCTCTTTTGCACCTGGTGGGGTGCACCAAAACCCACTTCATTTGTAATTCAGTTTCATTGCCAAGTTTCACCATTTATTGCTTATGTTGGCAACGTCCAAAACATTTAATTACCATGTGCTTGTAATACATCTTAAACAACACCTTTGCATATTTTTTCCTAGATAGGAAAAAAACTCCTTTGTACAAAAATTGGTTTTAAATGAAAATTTAAAAATTTGAAGCATTAACAAAATAGCAACACAAATAAAACCAGGAGAGCAGAGAATCACTTAACTCTGAATTATCAAGAGTCAGGGCTTAGCCGCATGATGACTTGCACAGACCTGCTGCTGGTAATTGTTTCCTGTTTCAAATCTCAGTTGAAGTGGCAGAAAATACTCCCCTACCATGCCCATCTTAAGGAGCTGCCACATTTCACTGAAGCCAGTTTTATCATTCCTGATGGGGTGGCATGCAGTGAGCACAGGCAGGGATGTGACCCCCAAAAGTTTATCAATAGAGATATGTGCTCAAATTGTAGTCAGAAAGGGTTTGGGAGCCACAAAGCTTTTTGTGTGAATATTTGGTGTGGTGCAAAGGTAAGCATGCCAATACACTCTCAGTCTTGATGGCACTACCAGGAATGCCTATGGCTGCCAGGGGTGGATTGCATCTTACTGAAACAGCAGAAGAAAGATAAGCAGCACATCATTAGCACAGATGAGGAGAAAAGAGTGAAGCAATACATTATTTTTAATATTCTGAATGCTGTCTATTGACATACCAGGCATGGATTCCATCTTATTACTGTGTATCAAAAGTTGAAATAAGTGAGATGAATCAGTGAAGACTTAATGAACAGCAGTAATATTCCCTTATTGTTAGCACAACTAGCAGCAAGTTTCTGAAAATATAACATTAGGAATACTGGAGGACTTCCAATCTAACTCCAAATTTATAAAGACTAGAAATGACATTTTGAAGAATATTGATTAGTTGCATGAATGTCAGTTCCAAGTAAAGTATTGAAGATATTTGGATTTGAACAACAAAAAATTAAAGGCTAAAGTGCTAATTATGGTAATGAGCACAAAGATAAATCTTGTCAAATGACTCTCTTTTTTGAAAAGATCATAAATCTATTTAAAAAGGCAAGTAAAGAAGCATAGTTGGTTTTTTTTATATTACTAAATATCATACATTTTAAACACTTTGGATGCAAGTGATCAAATTAGGTGGGTTACAGGCTGGGCAGATTTCAAAATATTACTAATGAGATGTATCTGAGAGGTATTATTTCTGGAAAGGACCCCCTATTAAGAGGTTCTTTATTTGGTGTAATGAATATTTTTGTCAGTTGTGCACACTGTAATGTTTTTGATAGTAAAGTTTGCAGATGACATGGAAGAAGGAACAGAGTTAATAAGGTTGGTATTTCCAGGCAAGTTGTGTAGTCTGGTTTAAAAATGGGAGTTGAAAACAGCAAATTTGATTATAGTCAAATCCAAGTACAAGAATTGGGACTTCAGAACGTAGGATAAGAAAGTTCATTTTCAAATGAAACAAGAATGAAAGATTTAAAAGCCAAAAGCATCTCAAAGTGTATGGCCTGGGCAGGAAGGCTGATGTGCTGCTGTGATGATGGGAATGGAGAGCAGCAAGTAGAAGCAGGGACATGAGCATGATACGAGCTGGAACATCTGACACTGATGATGTTTCTTTAAAATATTCTGCCTTTTGTTCAAGAAGGACTTTAAAAGTCTATTTGCAGATTGTGGGAAGTGCAAAAAAGTGTTTTAAGGGACTGGCAATGAGATTTAAATCAAACTTAAAGAATTCAGCTTATGGACTTGATGAAAAGAAAATTAAGAAGCACGTATTAGTGTTGGGTGGAGAAGATATTACATTGGGAACTCGCCAGCTTGTCCTACAATGGAATAATATTTTCAAAAAAGCAGCAAGTGATACTAGATGAGTTCACCTTGCAAAATGCAGTTTATTTTAAATAAGTGTTGGAACTGCTGATACAAAAGGCAGTGGACATAGAACTGGTCTGGACCTTTAATTCAGAGTCAGAGCAAATTAAATTCTTCACTTCCATCATATAAGTCATTAATTTAGCAATTCCTCTTTTTCCTTCATCTTTAAATAAGTTTTTCCTATGATGAATAGGAACAGTTCTGCTTTAAGTTTATTATTATGATCAAATTGTGTCCTTTAGAGGTCGTGAAGCAACTTCTTTAAGATGCATAAATTAGTTCTGTTTATTTTTTTTTCTCTGAATTACTTTGAGTAGGTTTAAATTAGCACTGACTGAGAATTATATAGTTATCAGAATATACCTGCAGACTGAAGGACTAATAGGAGAGAGCCAATTGTATCTGTCATGAGCTCATCTTTAAAGTGGGTGTTGAGCTTAGGGCTACAGTTCAGGTCAGCAAGAAAGGAAAGGGAAATCCCTTGAAAACCTTTCCTCTGCAGTACAGGACATCTTGGTACAGTTCAGCTGGCAATCGCCATAGAGGCATTTGCTGTGACTTTTTGTCTTCATTCTATGACCTTTATTACTGAATTACTGAATTTCCTTCTGATTCCAGTCAAATAAATTATGGTTTTATTAGAGGAGTAACTGAGCTAAATCCAGTGGGATGAAGCTGAGATTAAACATGAGGCCCATGAAACCTGAAGTTCTGTGAAATAATGTTGCTTATATTTTTCAAATTCTTTGCTTAAAATCACTGCTTTATCTGAATGTGGCTGCAATTGAGTATACTTATCATGGATTAACATTCCTTTCTATATTGGTGTGGAAAATGCTTAAGAACAGCTCTTAGCAATTGCAGATTTTATCATACTGCTCCAATTCTAGACTGACATGGCTATTCCAGCAGACTCAGAGTAACAAAGAGGGGGGCACAGGTTGTAGAACTAAAATATCAGTATAGCCTCACAACCAAAATCAGGGTAACCCTACTGAAGCTCAAGAGTCCTCACAGAAGTGCTGTGTTAAAAAGGGAAAAATAAAAAATTACTCATCCTGTTCTCTTAGTTCTAAAGGAGGAGGTAATGAAAGTTCAGTGGAAAACTCAGTGTTTCTACGAAGCTGATGAATCAAAACAGAAATCCTGGAGGAAGGTTTGAGAGCTGCTGTGGGTAGAAAGTCCTATAAATGTTTCTGTTCCAGTTTCTATTCTAATGGCACTTGGGGACATGGTCTAGTGGTGAACACAGGGATGCTGGGTTAATGGTTGCATGTGATGTTAGAGGTCTTTCCCAGCCTAAATTATTCTACGTCTTGGTTCAAGTTCCACAGAAATTCTGACGTGTTGTGAGAGAGAGCTCAATCCCCTTCCCAGAGGACTCTGTTTAGACCTGGAGCTTGCAGAAGGCTTCAGCTAATTGTCCTTAGGCAAAAGAATAGAGAGATTTGCATTGCATGATTTCCTTTGCAGGTCCACCTTTGGACACAAGGAGACCAAAATCCGCATTTTGCAAGTCAATGATTCAAAGCTGACGTAAATTGAGATCCTGATTCTGGGAGGAAGATGGTCTCTGTCAGGACTGTGATAGGCATCCCAAAACTGCACTGTAAGCAATTGAAGAAGGAAGCGTAGAAACATTTCTTTCCCAAGGTTACATAGACACTGCTTCCAATAAAAGTTAAAAACTGTTAAAGTAAATATGATGAAGGAAAGAAGAGGTACTTCATTAAACTACCTTAAACAATAGAACTTGCTGAATTGACCTGAGATGACCTGTTAAAAATAGGAACAGAAAGGTATTTTCCCTTATTGACCTCTAAGAACTTAGTGATTTGAGTGTATACTCCTGAATCTTGAAAAGTGACCAACAGGAATGATTGAGAAAGGGAGAACTTCAGTAGATTTCTTTGAGATATCATTGCTTTACAGTGTGGAATCAGTATGAAAAGAGATTAGCATAAAGAGCTAATAGCATTGATAATGAGGCATTTTAGGCATTGCTTTTGCCTGTTTATGGCTGATTTTGTTTGTTTGATTTACTCTGCCTGAAAGCAAACCATAGTGGCTTACAAGGACATTCAGTTTACATTCTCACATGAGGGAAGGAAAAAGAGACATCTGCATCAAAAAGATGAGCAGGATAAGCAAGTATAACAGACTTCCTTGTCTCTTTGTCCTGCAAACTTCAAAGTGCTATTCTTGAGTATGCAATTATTGTGTTAATTGTTTTTATTTCAGAGTTTACTTAAATGAAAGATCAATTAGTAGTAGCCAAAATAATACCTATTCTAACAGATAAAACAAATGTTTTAAAACAAGGCATTCTAGAAGTTACTTTAATTTCTTTAAATGAGATAGTATTAATATCTTTTTTAACACTTTTGTCCAGTGCTGCTAAGCTCAGCAATAGACAAAGGTTCTCTTAAGTGTAAGTGAAATGTGTATGCAAACCTAAGGTGTTGGCATGGATGTATCTTGCTATGTAGGTAATGAAACACTGGTTATCAGTCAGCAAAGAACTGCATCCTCAGAACCTGGGATTTGCAGAATATCACTGACAGCCCCTGAGTCCCCTTGCTCTACCAGGGACTACCCTGAACACACAAACGTTTGAGACATCTGGTGCATTGGACCACTGTGTCATTCAGCACAGAAGGTTGATGTGTTTAGTACAAAGGTATTATCCTAGAAGACTTGTCTCATTGTTACTAAGCTTTATCTTTGGGTTGGTGAAGGAGAAAAGAAGACAGAAGCACACCCTGACCTAGATGCCTGAGCACCATCCATATTTAACTCTACGTATGTTGAAGGCTGAAGAGTCTTCTGCCTATGAGAGCTTGTAGCGTGCAAGTTGAAAATTTGGGTGTGAAATACATAACCTGAAGAGCTTTGACTGCTGCTCAGTAAGTCCTCTGTGGAAAACACATACAGACACTCGAGACTTGAAAAGTTGCCTGAGTCACAGGCTTTTTATTTAGGTAATTCTGAACTCTTATATTGTAAACTATGCCCAAGTGACAAGGAACATCTTGGGAAGAAAAGCAAGAAATCAAAAGAGAATCTGTATTATTTCCTGAAGCATCGAAATGATAGAAATAAGAGGAACAAGAATACAGGAGCTGGAACATTTTCTTTGGTGGGAACCAAAGATATCTATTGAAAGCATTTAACAGGTCAGCCGCTCTTTTATTACCCTGCAGTTGTTAAGCGTATTTCTAAAATTTATGGTAAAGCAAAATAAAAGAAGTATCATTTTTCTATAAAAAGAATTGCATCTAATTATCTGCCTTTTCTTCCCAAAAATATAGACATTTCAAAGACTTGAAAAGACATTAAAACTTAATGAAAGTAATATAGTTTGTTTGACTCGTCTGGGCCCATGTCAATTAAAGAAAGACAAAAATAAGGTACTGGGATCCAGAATGAAATTGGAATGATGAATTTATGCCTTTCAGCCAAAAGTAAGTACTGATTCTATCTTCATGTGTTGCTAGAGGGGATAACCAGCCTTGTGAACATGTTCTCTGTAGTAGGTCCTTCAGGAATTTTGTGTTAGCCAGTTCTGCATCTGTGTTAAATCAATATCACAAATTATGCATGCTGGGGGCTATTTAGAAGGGGTTTGGGGAAAAAAAACAAGAAGAAAAAAATAGGCACCTTATTGCTTTTAGTGCTAATGGTACATTTATTATGCTGAACCATAAATCTGTTTTGCCTGATACTGTTCTTAGGCATCAATAACTCATGGCTTGGAGTTCAATGTACTACCACTACAAATTCTAGAAATGTTCTAATGGGTGACGGACAACTTAACTTAATCTCAAAAACTAAGTGTGGTTCCTGTCTTGCTCTTAAGCTCATAGAAGCTAGTTTAGGGAGATGCTAAAAATAATTAAAATCTAAATTCAACATCCTGGAATCAGTGACAGAAGAAAATCCAACAGAAATGCCTGCAAGTACTAATTATTTTCAGTTGATAAAGATCATTCATTTACTCAAAATAAATAGGCATATTTATTGAATGGTTAATTAACTGCTTTTTCATTTTTCATTTTTTTTTCTTTCCTCCTATTTTTGCCATTCTCTTTTGGTATTAATATGCAAAACAGCAGATGGTTTTTTTATGAGATAAGTACAAAAATAGTCACTTGGAGAATCAGTTTATAGGCTTTCTCAGAGGTATAATAGGCAACTCTATAAATCTTACAAAGAATCTTTAAAAGGAATTTAGAAGACTATCATAGTTAGTTTTATTGTAGAGGAAGAGGTGTCAAAGAGAAGTGAAAGAACTGTCCATTAATATTTAGATTACTTTGACCTTGACCTATTTAATGTTCATAGTTTAATTGTAGAAGGTTTTTATGCTTAATTGGATTATAATTTTTCAGTTATTTTCTTGGATAATATATATTGTTAAAGATCAGAAACTGCATGTAAATACAAAATTTAAAAATTAGTGATACCTATCTGAGGACTATCCACTGAATTCAATAATTCAATGTTCACCTTTCATGACTAGAATACTTCATCGTTTGGATGAAAATAAGAGACCTTCTTGTAAATATATAGGACACTAAATATTTTCAAATACTTAGGAAAAGAGTCTTGAAAACATTGACACATCTTAACACCTAAACCATACAATTTAAGATGTTTGGAAATACGACTGCTTTTAAAAATGCTGTTTAATTCAAATGCAAGTTTGGTAAGGTATCTTCTGCCTATTTGAATATTGGCCATAGTCACATACCAGGAAGTTTAATCAACTAAAGGAGAAAAACATTCCTCTTTGACTAGTCCTCCAGTCTTCATTGTGATATGACCAGGTCAAATAATAAAAAAATATATGCAGAGTAGATTAAGGTCTTGAGCTGCTAGATAATATTTGAAGAAAGAAATTAAAAGCTTTTGCTACCCGTTTCAAAAAGGAGGTGTGTGATACGCATTTTTAGGTTTTGCTTACAGAAGTAGCACATGCAGAGAAATGGCCAAAGTCTTCAGAAAGATCTGGGTAAAGGATCCTGTAAGGAATGCCCCTCCTCCATTCATAAGACTATGTGTTATCAGGTCTAAATACAGGAGTTTATTTTTTGAAGACTTCAAGCCATTGTTTACACATTTCAGCATGACTCACTTTTGCAGGTTGTTCAGGAACACAAGGGATAAATTATCTTGAGAAAAGAAAGAAAGGTCAGAGAAGGACGGAAAAAATGCCAAAAACCTGCACCACAAGATATTGTAGCTCTCTCTCCAGTCACTGATACCAGAGCATTTTAGTGTTTCAGCAGATCCCAAATGGAATCTATATTAGTATGAACAAACCTCAAGCCATAATTTATTTATGTGCCAAGGCATCTTAAGAGCAAGGTGTCTAAAAAAATTTGTCCTGTTTACTCAAGGTTGTTGGCAGGAGTAAGGTCTATGAGATACTGCTTCCTTTATTTCAGCATGAAATAGAAAGGATCTTGTGAAAATAAACTCAGCAAGTAAGGGAAATCTAGTGTGAAGCACTGCAAACCTCTATAGAAGAAAAATTCCAGAACTTTTTTCATAGACTTACACTTCTTCTGTAATAGCATTATCTTCATAATTGTGTAGCAAAAGAGTCTAGGTTGGTTTTTATGCCTCACATTAAGCCCCTTAACATGAATATTTTCATCTTTATCCTCACGAGGAGTTGTCTAGTTCATTCTCCTTTTCCAATTGGCAGATTTTTCTGCAGTTATTTTCAAAAGACTACAGTTTTTAAAAGGATTTTTTTCAAACTGCATTTACTTTATTTACTTTGACCCTCTATCTGCTGATGCATCAGAATAATTAATTTTCTAGTTTGGTATTATGTAAACTTGACTTACTTTCTTACCACTGTCAAGCATTAGACATTAATACTCACATTACCAGCACAGCTGGCTCAGAAAGTCTTTTGCTGAAAGTCCTACATGTCAGCAATTTCTGTATCAATTTGTGTTTAGATAGTCTCGACTTGCCAGCAGATCAGACACAAGAAAAAATTCTTATAAGAGTTACTGTAAAAGGAAAAGTACTGTGTCTCAATGGAAGAGCAATTTGGCTCTTCTACCTGCGAGAAGTAAACAGCATTTATACTCCAGACAAAAGCTGTGGCTTTCAAGTGTATGTTGAATGACAAAACTTCGTGTTTGCAAACTATTACACCAGATTTACTGTTCCTCATGAGAACAGACTGTGATGAGGTTGTTCTCTGGTTGGATATAGAGTTATAGGAAATATAGAAAAAAAGATTGAAAAACTTTGAAGGAATATCCGATTTATCATTTAGCCCAAAGATGGAATCAGCTGTATCAAACCTAGAAAAGTTTACCTGAACTGCAACATCATGCAAACTGTATATTGCCTTTGCAATGCTGCTAGCCAAATTTGCATTCTGTTCATTTAGGTAGCCTTTTCTACTCAATTTCTGCGTCTTGGATTCTGTAACAAGTACCAATGAACTTTCTTTATTTTTCTACGTGATGCTGTCAGTATTTGGTTATCTCTGTGGCACTGTCCTGTCCAGTGCCATGGCTGTGGAGGCACCTGAGCCTGCTTTAGGTGAGTGCTTTGTCTGCTTTGCTCTTTGGAGGGCCATGACCAACAGAATTACTGGGTTTGCACCTTAATTAAACTGCCCTTGTACGTTTCCAAAGCCTAATACTGGTCATGATATTTTCAACTCTTGAATAACTCAGACCAAGTATGTAAATAGATTTTTTTCTAAAGCAAGCACTCTTATTTAACACTTGAACCACACCACAAGTAGAGGTTGGTACATACAAATTATGGGAAGTTTTAATAGGGATTCCTCATTAGCAGTCTAAACAAATATGTGAAAAAATAAATGCACCAAGATTTTTTTAATGTTATTTTGTGAAGACTGGATAACCAGTTACTGATTTCAAATACAGAAATAATTGAGTTTTTTGAATCATTCTCAAATTATATTTTTCTCCTTTTTTTTTTTGTTTCCACATTCTACTTAACTCAGGGTATGCTAGCTTTATGTCTTATTAGTGGTCTGCCTTTTATGTCAAATGCTTCTGATTTTTTTTCTCTTTTTCCTTTTTCCTTTTTTTTCTTTTTTTTTGTTTAATTCTCAAGAATGGAAAAAGGAAAGCATGCAACAAGAGACAATGAGAATATATATTTCAAAAACCAGTGAAAACGAAGCATTTTTTTAACCTGATAAAATTTGATAGAAAAGTTATACATTTGTCTCAAAATGAGGAATATAAATTAAATAGATTTGGAAGACAAAAATTTGGATTATTTTTATGTCTTTCAACTTGATTTTCTCTTTTGAGATAAGAGCTCAACTCATGTTTAGTCTGTTAAGGACATAACTAATAATAATAGAGTCTGCACCTAATTTGACTTCTGTAAACCTCAGTCAATGTTCCACATTGAGACTTAAAACTTTTCTTGATCTATCTGTTAATGTTGCCACAGGATTTTGTGTCCAATTGCATTTACACTTGGTTATGTCTAATCAAGCAGTCTCAAATATAACCACAAAATATCTTAGTGAAACCTTTGCCTTCTTTTAAAAAGAGAAACTTTATCAATCAAAATATTAATTCAAGAATAATGTGTATATGCATTATATGTATTTAAAGCTCTTTAGCTACTATTGAAGCATTAAAATGAAATAAATTATGGAATGCAAGTTATATGGAGTAGTTTTAATTTATATAAAGTGCTTTTTGTAAACAAGTTTGTGTAGGTATTTAATGGCTTGCTAAGCCTGAATAGTTGTTTCTCCTGTTGTGCCCTGTACAGAAGTGCTGATATGACTGAAACAATAATAAACTACGAAATATACCAAAGCTTCTCTCAAGAAAAAAACAAACAAACAAAAAAAAACAAAAGCAAAGAAAGACCAGAAATGACTGTAAATATCTTCACAACATAGAATGGATCTTACCCATAATTTTCTTGAAAAATCACACCTCTGTAACAGGAGTTTAACCTCTGCAACACCACGTACAACAGGTAAAAAATGGTTACTTTCCAGAAACTAACCTGCATGCAGTCAGATTTATTGGAGGGAATAGCAATTCCCTTTGGAAGTTAATGCCAGGCTTTATCTCGTACCGGTGCTTTCCTTGTACTCACCCGTGAGCAGTGGCCAGGCAGGTGTGCAGGAGCAGTGTCTCGGAGCTGAGCCTGCCTGCTGCTCTCCTCAGCCTCAGCGGAGCAGTCCTGCAGGCGCTGTGGCAGGAGCTCTGCTGCCTCAGAGCAGGTGCAGCTGCAGCCTCAGCGCTTGTGCCAGCCTCACATTTGTAACACCCTCTCTCCTTCCGGTCATTCGTTCCAGGGGAGGAATGACACCAGCAATTCTGAGCTGTTCTTGTGTTTTCTCCCCGAACAGTCAGGCAGTGACTTCGTGATCTCCATGCTAACTACCAGCCTGCCTGCTGCCAGTTCTCCCCACTCCTGCCAGTGATGACATTCAGCTGGCTCCTCCACACAGGATACAGCACTGATTCCTCATTATGTAAGGCAGTCTAGGTCAAGTGTAGGAGAGACACTGCTGGCCTGAGCGAGCTACTGGATTGCTCCCTCAGCTTCATGGGGTCTGGAAGCTGGATCCTGATCTTTGCTACATCTTCTTGGGTGAGTGTTTTTGCATGGTTTAAATGGTTACTGTGCTGCTTTTCTGTGCAGATAGCTGTCAGCCATGCTGTGAATTGCAGAGATAATTTCTTAGGTGAAACCGGTTCTGTCAGCATGATTGAATTAACACAGTAGTTTGAGGCAACTCAGCTTTTAGACACTTTGCAAATGAATAAATCATAAATCGGGTTTGTTAAGAAACGTCCTTTCTAGCCATTTGGGGATTAGTGTTAATTTGACTGATTAAGCAGTGAATTAAATCCATTTGCTTGAGGATGGTATGGGAAAGCATTATTGGATATTGCTGTTAGCTCTGAGAGGTTTACTGCAGTTCTTGGCTGTTGCATTTTTGTAGCCTTGCAAATTACAAATATGCTTCTCCTATTAAATGCAACAAAGGAAACAAATATTATATTTCATTTTCTTATACTCTATGGTTATTTTTTGAAGCAGCAATTAAATCCAGGGTGCTATTTGCTATGTACTGCATGAATGTGTGAATCTTTATGCTTCTGAAATATGCAAGATGAATACTGCAGATAAAATTGCATTTAGTGACTGCTCTGCAGAATGCCACAACAGTACATGGGAGCTAGATTTATATTAGAGGGTAGCTTTTATTCATGCACCATGTGGAATTCAAAGGCATTTTTTTTGTCTTTCAGTCCTGCTAAAAATCAGTCTGTAACAAAGAATAGAACAGGTTTGTCCTTATTTATACATACTGGGTATTGTCAGGTGCTGGGATGTCTGATCATACTGGAATGCAGTAGAAGAGGCCCTGGAAAGTAACAGCATAACACTGATACTGCAGTATCATATAGGGGATTTCAACAAGGCTAGATTGCTTGCTAAGGACAGCTAATAAATCTGAAAATATTTTTAACACATTTGAGAGATTAATTGGAACACTTGTCTTTATGTGCAGTACCTTGGACAGCAACTTTTTTGTTCTGTGGTACAGTCAATCTCCTTCATGGAACTCAGCAATTTGTGACAATTAATACAAATTTAGGATACATTAATGAATGAAAATATAATGGGGAATGCGTAGTAAAAAAAAAACAAATCAAAACTGGGAGGAACTTTGGTGAGCATTGTATCAATGCACTGTATTTAACTGCTTACTGCCAAGATTTCTTTTAATATTAAATATAAAATAGTGGTGTTTGTATTGAATTATGTTAATGAGTGTCAAAACAGTAAATTAAGAATGCAAAATTGTTGGCAATTTACAATATGCCATTGACAAAATTTTCATGTTTAAAAGGTAATTGCTTACTGTAACCATATATGCCAAGGTCCCTTAATTCAGAAGAAGATTGAATATTTGTATAAGTTTATGTATTAATATCACATTAAAACTAATTTTGATGGGAAGAATGGAAGCCTGGAAGCTTTTTAAATGTGTTTTTTCTCCCCATAAAAAACTAGTTGTTCCTCACAATGTTCTAGAAATAACTGGTAGACTTTAATTTCAACACTTGTTCCAAAGTGAGATGAATTGTTTTATCATTTTCTTATTGTCTTTGAAAGCTCTCTTTCTCTGGAAAAGAGCTGCTGAGCAGTCAGTTGTCTTTTCATCGTGGTCTTACCTTACCAGTTACTTTTTTTTTTTTTGCAGAACAGTCATATAGATCTACACTGTGATTTATTAGATATACCAGGCTGCTGCCTTCATTAATTACATTGTGAAAGTTAAGTTCAAGAAAGTGCAGCTCATTTTTGGTATCTTGGTAACACCTCTGTTGCAATGCAGCATATTACATTGTATAATATTTTATAGATACCACTTCAGACTTCAAAATACAGAAGTATGTCTTTCAAACAAACTTAAAATAATGACATAGTATAGGAGGTTAGAACAAAACTTCTAGGCACCATGAATTATTGTAATGATGTACTTCACATTCTTTGTCTCTTGCAGCATGAAGTGTTCTAAAATAGTTACGCTATTATATATGAGTACACTGTGTTCCATCCCATTTCAAGTGTGGGTGCTTGAGGTATTTTCTTACAGGCTCAAGGAGTATTAATAACATATCTATTCAATTAGAAGGAAAAAAAAAGCCTTATTGTCTTTAAATGTATAGTGATCTTCTGGATGTCTTATTTTTATTTTTTGCATCATGGCTCATAGCAGGGCACACAGTGCTTCTGAGCATAGAAAACTGCAGATACTACAGTGGGATACAAAGTGTTAGAAAATGGTGTTTCCTATGTGTATTCATATATCCCATATTCTGGTGTATCAATTTGGGTCTGAGAGATTGAATCTGAGCTGTTAAATATATTTTGAACCCACTACAATGCAGGGTGTTGGTTATTAGTGATCAGTACCTCCTCCTGGTCTTTTTCTGTAGTTTACTGGAATTATCCAATCCATGGCTACATTAATAGCTTGCTTTCAATGTTCTTTTTATTTCCTCAAATCACAGTATGCAGCTGGATTTTCTGACAAACTTTTCACTTTTTCTCAGAGCACTAGAATTTTCTGCACTGCAAAGGAGTTTCTTTGCTCTCTTCTTAGTTATGGAAATTGCACTAAAACTGAGGAGCATGGGAACAATACCAAAGTGTGTTGAATAAGTTATTCAGATCTCAGGTTTTATATGTCCATTTTTGTTGAGTTAAGATACATATTGTGATGACACACATATGCTAAATTAGTGCTAAATTGGAAAGACCAAAAATATTAGTGCTTTAGTTTATGTCATATAACAATTAAATATGACTGTAGTAGTATAGTTGACAAGCTTTCCATGTAAGTTTGGGCTCACAAATGCAGATCTTTCACTGTCTAGAACTGCCAACTTTTATTTGCATCTAGTATGCAAAAATATTTCTAATGTGACAAAAATCTATTTCTGTGGAAATATGCTTTACCTATTCTGAAGAGAGTTGTTTAGAAGCTGGCAGATGTGTTTTGTTCCTTGTGCAAAAAGGTGCTATGCTTTTTATTCCGAGATTTTCCTTGCTTTTCCTTGAAACTGATTGGATGCAGTCTTCTGTTTTGCTACAGTTTTTCTGATTTTTCAGGTCCTGAGTCTCCATTACGATTTCCCATCGTTCACTGCTTGGATAGCACTTCTGTGACTGCAGTACAATTGGTTCACAAGTTTAGAAAGAGAAAATTTCCCTTGGATGACCAGCGTGTCCACAGAGGATCTTGGTTGGCTAAGCCTTTATCTATTAGATGAATTACTCCATTAGCTGTCTTACACACCCACTGTAATTCACAGAATTCGTTGCTAGAACACTAGAAAGAGATAAAATCATAGGTAAAGAACCAAGGGAGATTTTTTAAAAAATGTTTTGGTAAATAAAATGTTCCTCATAAACTCTCATTAAAAAGACACATATATATATATTGCTCATAACACTTTATTAATTGAACATACCATTCTGCATTGTTGCTTATGTGGTTTACTTGCCATGGCTGAAGATCTGAACTTCTAAGGTTAATTTTGAAGGTTTCTCTAGATTGTACACAACTATGTTTGTAGCAAAAAGATGCTGAAACATAGTTGTTTGTTGCAGCAAAAATGCAGAAGTATAGAGACAAATAAACCTACATTCCCTTTTTAATTCATTTACAGTTCACTATAAGGTCTTTTCAGAAAGGGAACTGTGCTGCAGAGGGGCACTAGAGAAGGACTTCCAGATGAATCCTTTCATGTGCTGAAGAGTAACATTCTCCTAATGCCTGATGATTGCTAAGGCTCTTGAGCCAAAAACTTACTGGGCTTTTGTTCACCAGTGCTCTTAAATATTTACACAGTGTTCCTGAGGTAGGACTGGTCAAAATTTATATGTGGACAAGTGAACCACAGATCCCCATTAAGGCAAAGTTACCAGGTCTGCAGAATCTGCAGGATTGCAAGCTCATGGCTGCATTGGAAGTTTGCCTGGCAGCTGAGTCCCTGCTGAGCGTGGTGTGGAGGGGCTCTCCTCAGAGCCTGGAGGATGGTTGCTTCAGCCCATGCCCATTTTCTCCTTGGGCAGTCAGGGAGGGATTTGTCACCACCTGCACAAAGAACTGCTCAAAGATTTCCAAACTGAATGCAATGAGTGTCCTGGTCTTGCTTGGTTTCTAAAATTATCTGACTAGCTATTAGCAGTTTACTATTTGTTTACAGATGGTAAAAAAAGGCAAATGTTAGATTTTGGGGAGGAGAAGAAAGGGATATCATATTTATTTACTAACTTTACATCTGTCATAGAATTGGAGCAACTCTTGTTGAGAAATCTATACTTTTTTTGCTTTCTTTAGTTGTGGTGCAATATATAAAACTTAAAATATACAAGAATTCATGTAATATAGCTCTTTAGCAGTTGGAAAGAAGTTGCTGTTATGTTGATCAAATCTCTCTCAAACCCCATAACAGATGACAGTCTGGTTCAAGAAGCCACCAAAGAAGCTTGTTAAGATAATAAGTTTTCCTGACAATGAAAGCTGCTGGAGCTGAATTTGAGCACCTAGTTATACTGTGAGCAGTGAAATTGGAGCCATGAGAAATCTGCTTGGAAAAAACAGCTTTCAACATTCTGTTTATGATACTTGGAGATTTCTCAAAGTCAGTGGTCATATTTAGCATCCTATGCTGAACCTCTTGTAATGCTTAAAGAAAGATGTCTTTGTTCATTCGTTCCTAGTTTAGTGTTTAACTTTGTGTTATTTTTTTTCAAAGTATTTGAACAGGAACTATGCCTGTAACATGTCAAATGTGTCTAGCTTGTGACAAAGACTGGAGGAACTCATACTAAAACTTCAAGTTGAGGAGCAAATATTTTACCTTTTATCGTTGTGATAAATCTGTGTTTATAAACACCAGACATTTCAACATTTCCAGAAACATCCTCCACATGCAGAAAGATTTCTGGAAATGATCAACTGGCATCAGCAATTGTATCTGAACATCTGTTTAGTATTTAAAATTTTTTGTTTCTGAGTCAGGTGTGTTACTAGTGCTACAAAGTAATTTCTCACCTACAAACACTCTACATGATCCCTAAGACCTTTGCAAATATATGAAAAGCACTAAAATCTGCCTTTAGAATTGTACCTAAGATAAAAACAAACAGTTGAACTGTGTGCTACCAACTGCTAATATTAATGATTTGAAGCTCTTTTTCCTGGAGATCATAGACTCAAACTGCTTCTTGGTAAAGGGGACCTGCCTGAACCACTACCAGTAGTGCCAGAAGAAAAGCTCAATTGGAAAGTGGTGATCATGACAGCAGTGAAAGACGAAAGCATGTGAGGTCTTTCTAAATAAGAACTCAGATGTATTCAAAGAAGACAGGTTAAAGGTTGTGTCCAGTTTGGTCTTGCCATTTCTTGTCAGCATTTTAGTATTAGTATTTGAATCTATTATGGTATTACACTAAATTACACTGAATATTTAGTGTCACAAGCTCGCTTGCTGTGTCTTTTTTAATCACTGCAATATTTGAAGACAACATATTTAAAAATTGTGCAATCAAATTTTATTATTAGAAAAATTATTCATAACATTATGTACTGATAAATGCTTGAAAATTTGGTCTTATACTGAGAGAATTCCAGGTGCTTCTTATGAAGGGACAGGTACCTCAGGTCACCACTGAGAGGTAAAGAAATTCTGATTCATGTAGGTTGGATTCAAGCAAACTTTAAACAATCAAAACATCATGATGTAAAAGTATTAGAAAACACCCATATCAGAATATTAGAACTGACTCTAAGGCATAAAATTCATTAAATCTGCTTAGGGTCACTGGATCAGAGATTAAGTGTCTATTATATCATATACATGCCTCATTGCATACAGGTATTAGTTAGATTCATATTCTTCTTTCTTTACATACAGAAATGGTGTTGAACAATGAAAGAAATGCAGTGTTATTTTTAGCCCTCCTTCCATGCACCTCTCAGCTTTGAAGTCGCTGCCTCCTCTTTTCCTTTCCTGCCACTCTGTGCCCTCCCCCTCCAGCATGGCAGGCGCTGGGGCTTTCACAAGTGTTCGCTCATGGCCATCCCCACTCTTATTTTTATTGGTTGGGAAAGCAAAATGAGAAATATAGAATGCTGTCTGATTTAGCTCCAGCTGAGGCTGATCCAATGCAGATGGGGTTCATTGTGTTAGCAGTTACTGTTACTTAGCAGTCTGAATTTTAAAAAGGAGCCTTTTTTTTGTCTAGGTTCCAGATTTGGCTGCGCAGCTGCCATCTGAATCCAGGGGAATGTATAGAGCTGACGTGGCAGTCGTGTACCAGGCAGTGTGATTAGCAATGCAGGCTGTAATAGATGGACACGTCACGGGACTCGGGCACAGGAACCCTTTTTTTTGGTGACTGAACCCATGACTGATGAGGTTGAATCTACCACCACTCCTCAGTGGGCAGGTGTCAAACGAGACAAAGGACAGGTAACATTTAGCTGTGACATGTCAGAGGCTGACCTGGAAAGGTTTCTGGTGCTTTCGTAAGGGCTGACACTAACACAAACTATTTCCTTCACACGTTTCAGAGACAGTAATTAACTGAAAAGAAATCTAAATTACTGAAAACTTTAGCTCATTTAACACTGGATAAAGAAATCTACTTCTCAGCACTATCCTTGCCCTTTGTTCCTCCCTGAAGGAAAACGGGGTTGCAGATTTTCAGTCTCGTTTAGGTCAGGAAATCTCTAAAAAAGCAATCTTTTTCAGCCGGTTCTTTGCGTTTGCCGATAGGTGGGGCTGTCCTTTAAGGTGATGGCTAAGCATCTTCTTTTTTTCCCCTTTTTTCTGTCTTTACCCTCCTCTCTGTCTCTCTTTACCCTCTTCCCTTCCCCCCCGCCGTTTTTTTTTTTTCCCTGCTATTTGCTGATTTGTATTAGGTACCACAGAGTGAGCCTTAGAACAGGAAACCAAGAACAAAGAAGAGAGGATAGAGAGGATACTGCAGAGGTCCTTTTTTTTTTTTTCCTTCTCGATGAGAATGCAGCAATTTATAAGCATTTTTTAATCTTTTGGAACTGAGAATCTAAACAGCTTTATTAGCATTTCAAGAATTTCATCATCACTATCTCTTGGTGTTGTTTTTTCTAATTTGGGGTTTTTTTTCCATAATGCTTTTGAAATTCCAGTTTTATCAGGTAAGGCAGGAGAATGGTAAATCTTAGACCTTAGTGCATTTATGTGAGTAGTCAGCATGGATCCCCACCCTAGCCCCCCTTCCTTTTATTTTTTTTTTTTTATTGTTTGTTTTGTAGTCATTGTTAAACATATAATTAAGGAGAAATTTGGGGGGTTTGCTTTAAAAATGTTTTTCAGGCTGCAGTCAGTTCTCTTTGGTGTCTCAGCATTTTGTTACAAGATTTGTTTCAGTGGCCTTATATTTTTGGGTGTTTGCCGTTTTGCTGGGGGATGATTTTGTTTTAATTATCATTACATATTTCCCCCTGAACTTTTTGGAAGATAACAGAGGTCGTGTTTTTCCTTCTCATGGAAGACATATTAAAGTCTAAAGCAAGTACTGCAGGATTGTACAGTTTTCCTTCCCATAGAGAAGCTCTGCTTAAAGGCTGAATGCTTCACACAAATGTTTTACCAAAGGAAGAAAGGCAGCCCTCTCTTTCCTCTCCCTCTCCCCCTGCCCTCATTCTGATCAGGTGCAGTGCTAGCAGCTCTTTCTTTGATTTGCATACTGACCAGGACTGGGTCTGATGCTGTGGATATGGCTCGGTTCATAATCTGAACCGTCTTGCTTTTTCAAACAGCACAAGAAATTTGCCAGGTGGACTTCAAGCTCTTTCAGCGCCTTTTCTCAAATGGATTTCTTCTCTGCTGCTTGCCTGAGGTATGTGCTTCAAAGAATCCCACTGTACTAATTTACCTGGGATTGTGCTCTTTGTTCAGCCCCACTTTGAGAAAGCTGTTGTTACTCACTCAGCAGTATTTGAAAATGGACTGGTGTTTTCTGTCACTACTGAAAACCTCTTCAACTGTATTTTTTCCAGAAATGCTTATTTTGTGGTTATGGTGTCAGACTCTGAGCTGTACTGGCTGATGTTAGTGTTGAATTTTTGAACTTCCCCTACCTTGTTTATTGTGTTTTTTATGCCTGACCAAGTGTTGATGTCAAGTACAAAAGAAAAAAGGCTGTGCTAAAAATTACTCTGAAATCTAATGCAAAACAATAACAGGATGATTGCTGTCAAGACTGACACCCTGATACTTTATTCTGTTGAGCCTGGTTTGTGTGATCTTGAATATTTGCCGAAGTATTTAGACACAGGGAAGCAAGTTAGAGACAAGCAGCTTTAAACTGGTTGTTCTCAGTTTGTCAGAAAGTTTTCATTACTTTGAAGGAAGTATCAAGGGGAGTGCGACAGGGAATTAGGGGAATTAATAGTTTGCATAAGGCATAGTCTAATCAGAACAATTCTAGTGAAATTCTAGGAAAACAACAGCAATTTTTATACCATCTGGTACCAAAAATAAAGAATATTAAAAGTCTATGATGACTTACATAAAAAGTATGTAGATAAATGTATATCAAGAAAATATATATTCTGTCAGCTCTTTGAAACAATACTTTATATAGGGGCAAGGATAGTTTGTTATTGATCACTGAAACCTTTGGTGAAATTATCATTTAAAAACCCTAAACCTGCTTTGAAGTTTCAGAAGTTGTAATCATCAACAACTGAGAAGCTAAAATCAATTTTTAAAATAAAGATGACCTTGAGCTAGAAAACCTTCACAATATTTATGAATAGGCACTCAATGCCAAGCAGTTTAAAGGACAGCTGGCTGTTGTTGACTTTTGAGGGTGGCAGTGCTGCTGCTATCCACATTGCACTGCATCCTTTCAGCATGTGAATTCTAATTCCAGAGTTTTTTACATTCATGACAGAACTCAGCATATTTAAGGGGCAAACCCGCACAGCTTAGCATTGAATTTTGTCCCTTAAATGATATTTTAAAAATCCTTTGCTATCATTTTTGGCTGCCTGAAATTGAAGAACCGAGATTAACTAAGTGTGAGTGTTCTCCTGCCCTTAGTTATGAGAAATATTCCGTTAGTGATCAGGGGAAGTGAGTACTATGCAAATTCTTTTGAAAAGAGGCAGGAATCTTGGTCTTGTTTTTCTGTGTGCATTTAGAACTGTGACACTCTTATGGATTAATGTCTTTTTCTTCATTAATTCATTTTCTGAACTCTAGTCCCAGCTCATCTGTGAGAAAACATGTTGAGTCTTTAGGGCTAAATATCATGAAGAGAATTGTGGATTGTTTTCCTGTAACAGAAATATATTCTGTCTTCTTCTTCATTGATAACAGCTTATGTAGGTGGGAGGCAGTGGGATTCCTCAAGAGTCCTGTATTTGACCTGTAGACTTTCTGTTGGTGCCAAAATAACTACAGCAGAAGAAAACTAAATTAAAAATTGAACCATATTTATTCACACTTCTAAACTGAGACAACCAGTGTTATGGAGACGGTATGACATGCTAGAGAAGGAATACCATTAGGCTTTTTTTAGCATAATACTTTAGAGCACTTAAGATATCACATTGCTACCAGAGAAAAAGAATCCTAAAGCTGAAATATTCTAAAATGTGGGAAAAAAAGAACCATTGAGGAAATGTGGACCATTAAAATCTACAGATGATGTTTCTGACTCAACGTAGTATTGTAGGGAGATGAGGAATATCATGCAAATTCTCTAGATGTTTTTTCCCAAAGCTCAAAAGTTCTGGTATGTTATTTCAATTTTTTTTATGTTGTGGGTTTATTCTTTGAAGATTTCTATCCATAAAAACACATAGATGTTGGATGGAAGTAACTGAAAACTTGATATGGGTGAAAAAAATTAATTAAATAGCAAATATGGACTTAAAAGTCATCACTCTTTCCATACAGGGGTTAGTCCAAATTCTGTAAAATATACTGATCTCTTTTTATTCAATATCAGTAATACTTGTTTAAAGAATCACTGTGATGTTTTACTAAATATATGGGTGTTCAGTGTTTTTAGGATTGCTGTCTTTTACTGATTATTGAGTCTTTATTTCTGTCTCTTCCATTTTCACCAGTGTGTGGTGGTTTCAGGTCCCCTTTTGTGCTCTTCTGAAATTCTGTTTATCTGTGAAAAAACTAACTGATTTTATTTTGCACTTGTTAAAAAATATCTGGGTAGAAACCTTCCCTGACATGTTAAATATCTCTTGAAAATCCTCAGTTCTGGTTCGACCACCCTGCTATTTATTGTTGTAATTTAGCAGCTCCAGAAGTTCTCTCTCTCCTTCCTCTTTCTGCTGTGAAATTCTCATGACGTTGCATTTTCAGAACCCAAGTTTCCATTGCTTTCTGTCTCAGCAGTATCTAGTCAATCTCTAACCATCCTTCCAGTGCTCTATTTTAAAGTGTTTCCATACATTTTTTTATTAACTTCCTCTTTTTTTCCACAAGTCTCTGAGAAAAGGACAAGAAGCCCTTATATTTTTTTGTCTCAGAAACAACCAGCTCAGCTTGAGCTCCTAAGCTAAATCCCTTCTAATTCCCTCTGTTTTTCTAATTTATATCAGTACCTTGTAAACGTGCAAACTGATCCTCATCTTTCTCTTACTCCTTCAAGAGACTCTCAAATTTGCTTCTAGGAATTGGCTTTTTTAAATTACTTCATAACACAAATCAAAAAACCTGATAATAATTCTCCTGGTAAAACAAAGCAAAACTAAATGAAACCTCAAATCCTGTCAAGGTCAGAAATAAAAGTTTAGGAGTAAGTGCAGAGGCTTCTGTGACTTAATTATTTAATAACTCTATTTAATGATGGCATTGGCCAAAGAGGACAAATCTAAGTAGCAATTACAGTACTGCTACCAAATATTTTTTTCCTTCAGAGTGAAAGCCTTCATTTTTTTGAAGTGTTTAACTTCTTTGTTTAAAACTATTATTGAATTTATTTGTTAAGATGAAAATTGTAATGGAGATGTTTCTGAATGCAGATGATAGAGACTTCTCTTAGGAATGTCTCAGCAGGGCTCTTAAAGTAGCTTTGCAGGAACCCTGGAGTAAGTCCACACATGGAAACAGAAGTGAGGTGGCTGATGGATCATTAGAAGCTGAATGCTGAGGATGATTTTTGTTCTCTGTGTCCAGAGTGGGAGGGACAGGAAGTGAAGCTTGAAGAAATGAGCTCACCTGGATGAGATCTGAGAACATTTCACTGGAGCAGATAGTGCACAGCTGCCATAGAGTGTCAGAAGAATCTGTGAAATTTGTCCAGAAGGTCTGTAGGAAGAGGTTAGGGAAACATCTATTGAGAAATAGGTGTAGCAATCTTGCCTTGGGCAGTGAGATGAACCAGGTGGGCTCTGATCTTTCTTTTCCAACCCGGTTTCTTCTGTGAGTCTCCAAAAAGAAGCAGCTGAGATGTAACAGACAGTGTACAATAAATTATATAGGGTCCAAAATAGACCCACTTCACTAGAAAGTGAAAGTTATCCCTAAAAACATATAAACATCCTCTGAAAATATATATCCTATGGTATATGCCCTCTGCAATGCTTCAAATATATCAAGAAAGAGCAGAATATGGGTCCTAAAATGTTACTCCAGCTGTGCCCAGCCTGCTGCTGGTGGGCAGTGGCTTCAGAATCGCCTCTCCTTTCCCCTCAAGCAGGTTTCTGGACATCTGTGAAGTCTGAGTTCAGATTACTACTGAATCAGCACTAAATAATATTTAATGGTTCTGCTGGGAGAGACAAAAATGTTTACTGCCTGAGAGCAGAGAATGATAAATTATGAGACATGCTAGCAAGAGAAAGCAAAGTAGCTGATACAATACCCCCTCTCATATGTCTGCATGCCTAATTCCTGGACAATAACAATGAGTTTTGGGGAAAGAGGAAAAGAAATGCAGATTAATTATTTTTTTAAAATACGGAGGAGTAGTAAATGCCAAATTTTACTTCTAAAACCTATTTATTTGTTCCAAAAAGTCTGTCTTCAAGACAGTAAGCTCTATTTAATTCTCTAATAGTGTTTTATTCAAAATTTTCTCTCCCTTTTCCTTTGACTGCCTTATACATGGTATTTCTCTGCAGGTCTCAGCAGTGGCATTTATTTCTTGGGGTTATATGCTTTGCAGAATTCTGAAATGCAGGCAACTGGTCAGTTTTAGGAATAGATTTTTTTTCTTTCTGTGATTAAAGTAAGATCGACTATGATATAAGGCTGAAATTTCATACCATACATCTAAGCTTATGTATTTAACTCTGTGTTTTAGTACCGAGGCAAAAAACACATCACTATACAGAGTGACAGGAATTTTATATTGACTTTTGTGTGAATTCTTGATTACTTAGCACTTTGGAAAAGGATGGCTTATGCCTTTAGCTGTCTGTTCAAATAAGTTTCAGATAGCAAATATGAGCCATTTTCTCTTTTCATGTGAGAAAAGATTGTGAAGATGGCTAAATAATGGCTGAGGGCCATGCAACTGTGATTAGCAGTATTCTGAAGTCCACCAAGTAAGATGTTTCTCTTTAAAGGTCTGCAGGTCTGTGCTTCTCTCTGTAATGCTTTTAATTCAAATGCCTTGGCTGAAGCAGTATTTATTAACTGCTTTGGGGAATTAAAACAAGACAGATTTCAGGTTTTCTGAGACATTCATGTGTCATCCCTGTTAAAATACCATATTGCAGTGTTGTAGGGTGTATTTACTTCTGGAAGTTTCAGGAACTGTGTTATTAAAAATCCCCTACTTTCTGGCTCTGCCAGGGTAAATTCTGAACACATTGCTTCATATAGCTCATCTGAAGTACACACTCTTGAATTTTAGCACTTCTTAGTATCCAGATTCTTACCTGCAAATTATTTTATTTTAATTTGTGGCCAGCATTACGGGTTGCCTTGGAAAGGCCTATGGGTACTTTTGGGCATCTGTAGTAGGCAAGAGTTCAGACATGGAAGGTAGGATCCCAATCTGGATGTGCTATTCAAACATAGAGAGGGAGGGAATTGCTGCTCCAACCATGATACAACCTAAGTATAAGGAAAAATCAGATTAAACAACAGAGTTAACATCTAGAAAATTAAATTCGAGATAATGAAGAAAGGCTGCAAAGAGGCAATTAGTCACTTGCTTTCTGAGAATTCATGCAGCAGGATGATGGAGCCCAAGCAAGTAGCTCGAAAATCATTCTGAATAAGAACAGGGTTTTTTTATAAGGCAAAGAAACTTTCTTTTTTCTTTGTTAGAATGATGGAAAACAGACTTTAGATATGTATGGCAGTGAGGGGAGTACAGTATGATTTATAGTTTGGCTCCAAAATTTAGACAAGGACATTTGACACATATAAGAGTCAGATTCATTATGACTGCTAGTAGCACAGGCTCCACTAACCTCAGCAGCCCTTAGGCTTGGTTGCCTTTCATGTGCTTTGCTGCTGTGTTAAGCACTCATAGTCTGGGATGAATCACTCCATCTAGAATTTGAAGACATTTACACCAGCAATGGCAGCGGAAGGAAGCCTGAGGTAATTAAAACTTGGGTCAATTGGACTACATATAGGATAAATAGGATGATTCTGAAAGAAGATTGGAGACTAAAATAGCTACAGCCATCCATTCTTCCTGCTTTCAGCAGGAAGCTTTGGACAGCTTTGATGCTTTTCTGAAAAGGTAAAGCTCACAGGTGTGCAAACCCATTTACCTGCAGTGTGAACATGGCTGTCTGCTGTTTGGGGCACAAAACCAAAAGTAACTCAAGAGGGACTTTGCTAGAAAAGCTCAGATATCTGCAGATTTGGAGGCTTGAAAGCATACTGCCTCCCAAGTCCAGAAGAACTGCCTGTAAAAGGCAGTACAGGCAGGTTTACATTGCCTCAAGAGCAACTTGTGACAGAATACAGTTTTGGCTGCAGTCTGTCAAATATAGCACAGGTGTAGTCTGAGAAAAATAGGTAGTAGAACAGAATCTTAACATTTCATGTTGCTGCTGATAAATCGATGTGCTCATGTTTCAAAACAAACTTCTGAAGGTTTGATAATGTAATATATTGCACTTTTTCACTGAGGTCCTTTTATCCTAGGGGACACAGTCACTAAGGACCGTGTTAAGCTCATGTTCCCCATGGGTTTGCCAGAAAGACAAAAGGATTTCATGGAGGAAAAAAGATCTGAGCAAGAAAAGTAATAGAGGAAGGGAAAACAAAAATTTTTATGACATTTTCATACCTCGATGAAATTTTAAATATAGAGAATATAAGGAATTTTAAGAGTAATAAATATGGAAAACTACATAAATAGGTGTAACAAACCAAATCCTAGACAAAATTGCTTAGTACTGAAAATTATTCGTATTTATACTCTTCATAGGCTTTTTCCTCAAAGTAAAATTAAAATCTGTTTAATGTCATTTCCACCTATGATATAAGTCCCCAATTTGTCCTTGGCTCACAATGAATGAAACATGAATATTTTTAAACTTCTTAACTGTGCATGTTTCACTCAGACTTAAATGTCCTTCAATTCCTTAGAGCCATGACCCTACAAATTGCATTGATCTCTTCTCTGACAGTGTTCACTGTTGACATACTAAAGACTAGTTTTTCATCACTGGATATTCTTATCTTTATGCTCTTCCATTGTTGCACTCAAGTGCATTGAGAAATGTTTTTTTTAAAAAGAAAGTTTCCTACTTTGGTTTCTCACTGTAAGCTTATTTATACAAGTGCTTCTACGTTGTACATACAACACCTTCAGAAACATTGTTCAGCTCTCAGTGTGGTAGGAAATGGTGCCCTGTCTTCAGATGCATTGATCACACAAGAAACATGACGTGCTGAGGGATGCCTCTCCTCATTTTTCTCAGCTGGGTGTATTGTAAATCAATACCTGACTCTGGGAGGTTGAGTGGCTGAAGCTTTCTCTCATCTAGTAGGGCTAAAACTAACTTTCACACTGGTCTGCTATTAGTGGAGTTATGAGACATTAATTCTAATTTATAATTTCTCTTTAAACTATTTAAGGTATTGCTCTGGAAACCCAATGCCAAAATACCAAAATACCAGAAGGCATTATAAACTAAAAATTATTAATTAGAAAAAGCATTCTAAAACACTTTAATCTCTAATACAACATTAAGACCCACAATTTAGAACAGCAATAAACAGTTTCAATCACAAATGCAAGAGTATTTTCAATTAATGAAAAGACAAAAGTGTGGGTTTGGATGAGAATAGCTGAAAGTACTTTAACCACCAATCACAAATCCTACAAAATGGAAAATCGGGTATTTTTCAATCAGAAAAGCTGAGACTGGAAGAGATATTATTTGCTGACATTATCTGCTGTGGTCTTCAGTTAAGCATGTTGATTCTCCTCTTAGAGTTCTCATCTTACAGGTGGAGCCACAGGAACAGGTTCACATTATACAAACCTTGTAATCTATCAGTTTGAATTCAAGGTGGAATACGAGATAGAAAGCTTTATTAAATATTTTATTATTTCATTAGGTTCTTTACTGTAGTTTGTGTACTTTTGATGTGCACTGATATTTATAAAAATGACAGATCTCAAACCTCTTTCCTTTTTTATATTTCTGTGCCTATATTTGAGAATAGCATCTTTGCAAAATAATCACTGAATGTGCACTACAATTCCATGTTTAACCACGTAGCTTAATACTATATTTGATAAAGTAAATTTGATAAAGTTGCTTGCTTTTAGCAGATTAACTGATCTTCAGGAAACTATCAGACAGCGGCTCAGAATTGAATAACTGGATGTTTTGCTTCAAAATTTGCTATCATTTATGCTGTTTATTAGTATATTATCAGTATTTCAGATATTTCTAATTAATGATTTTCCATTTTTGAGTGACAGATGGTATCTTGTGAGGTTATCTTAGTTTTACATCTTGTCTGTTTTGTCAGTACACTTTAAAGCATAATGTTCATTTGTTTTCAAGTGTTCTGGGCTGCTAAACATTTGAAGTCCCTGCACATAATGTATTCTTATTTATTTTAAAGAAGCATATTTCTTTAATTGTTTCTCTTGATCAGTCATAGGATTTCAAAAATTTCCAGAGTTCCAATAGAACTAGATTTCTTAGTTTATAATTTTATTGCTCTTGGCTTTGACTGGATTATTTACTATATCTTTACACTTCCATTAAAAAAATCAACTTAATATCCCAAATATTATTGTACTGTTAGACCATGAAATATTTAATGACTGGAAAATCACCAGCACCTCAAAAGAAAAAAAAGCCTTGAAATCTTTGCTTTTAAGTGAAAGTCAGTGTGGCCAACAGACTTCCCTCAATGGCTTTCAAACTGCTGCTTCTGCAAAAGTACTAATTTGCAGGCCCTGCCTTTCTTTGCAAGTCTGAAGCATTTTCCAATAACGCATTGCTCAAAGGATGGGACAGAGGCAGCAGACCTTGCTGCTGCTGCTTGTAGTTAACCATTTAATAGCAAGAACTATTTTTTTCCTTAGGAATTTTTAAGGTTGTTTTCCCCTTTATGCAGTTGAAAACACTGAGTGCCACGTAGGAGCTTTTTAAACCTTAAAACAAGCTAAATATCTAATATTCAATAGAGTAAATGAGTCCTGCAACTATACTGCCTCTAGGGCAGGAGGTGCAGGGCTTTGAGCACTGTCGTGTCTAGGCCACATCATGTACAGACATGCCTGGACACAAGACTGGGACATCGTGGCCTCATGATGTCCATTGAATAAAAACTTTCCAAAATCACATTGGACTACCATTGTTAATTCCAAGTTTCTTAAAAATCAGTTCAAACCTCATCAGGATATAGGTGAGAGTTATTTACTTGTTTATTTTTTACCATGTCTATGTTTTGGAAGAAGTTTCTTTACAGCAGTGAGGTGACGTTTTTATATTTTGTTTTTAGTTTGAGAACTATATGAAAATATATAGAATAGTCTTTGAAGTCAACTAAAATTGTATCTGTAAGAACAATACTAGTTATGCTACTGTAAAATAAAATTGCCGATCTGGTAATAAACCATTTCTCACCTATTATTAGGTAATTATCACATTCAAAGAAGCTTAATAAAATAGAATCCTCTTATTGTTGATAAAGTGGTTTGTGTGTTCAGAATCACAAAATACAGGGGGACACGAGAGGAGAACTGCAGAGGAGTTGCCTTAGCAGGATCAGAAGATGCCAATGATCAAGGTGCAATGCCTTGCCCACAGAAACAGAAATGCAAATGTCTTTATAGAATTGTGTTACCTGCTGCATGGCATTAGCATACAGCATACCAATTAATTTGGAAAACGCTGAATTCACATGTAGCCAATGTATTTGTTGCATCTCATAAAAGCTGAGACAGGCTGAGGGCTGCAGAAGGGGACTGAGGCCGTGGAACATCCCAAAGCCATGCAGTGGCCATAGTGCTTCCCAGGCTGCAGGGTTTGTTTGTGCTTTAAGCATCTCCCATTCCTTGAGCAGTCTCTTCTTTCCCAGACAGGCTGTGGGATGATCCCTGCCTTTGGGTGCTGCACTGCAGTGGCTGAGCAGATGACAGCCAGCTCCTGACCCAGGGTGGTGGGGCTGCCACTGCCTCCTCTGCACCGTGCACAGGCGTGTCCTGGGGGTGCCTTCCGTGCACAGTGTGTAGCAGCAAGGGGATAAAGGTTCAAAAGTTGCTTTCATATGGCATCTGGACTTCTGTGCTCTATAAAAAGCACAAGTTTCTGCAATTTGGGAGGTTTATTACTTTGCAGAGGCTCCATCATTGTGCATGAAAAACAGAAACTCTTTTTATGTCCTTAATTATGGTTGATTTTATTCCCCTGTTGTCTTGTGTGTTAAACATGTTCCTGTTGTTCCTGCATCTGCTTCCTTGACTCAGGAAAACCTCAAGAAGGAAATCTGTGCTTCCTAGATTTGTTGGAAAGTAAATAATTTTGATATTCTGTCTTTCAGGCTTCTGGCCTTTCCACTGACCATATGAGATAGCAAGTACCTGAATGCTGTTAATGGGGGGGAACCCACTAATTTGAGTGTGGCGGTGTCTTTGGGGTTATTAGCTCTGCAAATTTTGCCCCATTCCAGGGTATGGAGCAATCTGTTTTCCATCAACTTTTATTTCTTTCCCAAATGTGGCAATATGCCAAGACTAGAACTTAAGTCTTGTCTTAAATTCAATTTTACCTTAATGTAAAATGAATCAGTAGCATTATGTAATGTACACTGCATAGCCTAGATGGCTTTGTTTGTTTTTTTAACTGAAGAAAGATGCCGTTATGTTTGCTAAGATAAATATAAACAGATGTTTAAATAACAGATATTAAAGAAAATTAAACTTGAGTTAGTAATGTAGATTGCCAGTAAAAGAGGTCAGTGCTCTGATCAAATGAAAGAAAGTAGAAAGATTGCCTCTCTGTACTGCAGTCATTTGCTGCACAAGATGTGCTGCAGGAACAGAGTAAGCAGGGAATCCATTCAGCTTGGTAGCAGTCCAGTAGTTCTAAGCTATTAAATGCATTTGCTCAGATGGAGTACTAATGCAGCTGCATTGTGACTTGTCCCATTAAAACATTTTCTCTCTTGGTTTCTATAAAATTGCATAACTAATTTTGTTTTTTTTTCAGCTTTCTAAAATAGAAAAGACTTGTTTGCAGTTAATTAGACTTGGAATTTGACTAGCAAAGTAGTAAGCCAAAGCAAGTTATTTCTTTTTATTTTAAAGCAAAGCCTAGTACCTATATTTTTGTTTAGAGATACATTAGTTGAATTTAAAAATATACTGAGAATAGTAATTTCAACAATGCATACGTACATATAACTAATAGAGATGGATAATAATACTGTGTCAAATGATTTTTATACATCATATGATTTTTTAAATTTCCTCTAAACAAGATGCAAGGACAGGACTGAAAATCTAGGTGTTAGTGGGAGAAAAGTTTGCAGCAAACAGCTCACAGGGGGCATCCTAATTTTACCAGCATGGGGGTTTTGCTGGCTATTTTTCCTGTTGGGGAAGGCTGGCTTATTTTACTTCATTTTAATTTTCAAAACTTATGCTTGTATTTTCTTCCTGAGTTAAAGAAATTAGTTGTGAGTGAACTCAAGAACTGAACCCTCTTTTCTCATAGTTAGTGTTACATTTTTTCTTCTTGGCTAATATACCTCTGGTGATTTTCAGCTGACTTTTCTCAAGTGAATTTACTAGGTGTAATAGAGAAATAGCTCTAGGAGCAGGGATCAGAAACCATGATTGCCTTCCCAAATGAAAGCTTAGCTTTAAGATGCCAAGTTCATGTTTTCTTACACGCTTTCTTTCTATCCCATTGATTTCATTCCTGCACAGTGATGGTGGAGCACTGCAAAGAGAGATCAGATGGTCTGTTGGCTGGGGTCACATGAGAGTTTTGCTGACTGATGGAAAATGTGGCTTTGAAGTCCCTGGAGCTGATGAGGGAATTTAACTTACATACTTATGCAGTGTAAGCTAAGCAATTGTACAGCAGTGGGGATATCAGAGACATGAGCTGCATTTCCTATCCCTGTCTGTTCTGCTTTCTGGACATCTGGCAGCCCAGACTGTAACTGCCTTCCTGGATCACACTGCTACCCCATGGCTGTTTGCAGCTCTGGCAAATTAAATTGTCATCCTCTCCCCTCCTCACTCCCCTTCAGCGACCCTTTCTGTGTGTCAGCTTAGGTAATGGAAATATCCAGCTGCAGAGCATAAACTTTCACTTAAACTGGTATATATTCTTTGATTGCTTCCAGTATTTCAGATAATTTATTTATAGCTCAGTGCATATCTATGTACCCTATTCTGATTTCTGCATTATTACTGTACCTACCCTTTATTTAAAATTAATACGCATTAAATAAATGCAGTTATCCAAGTCTAAGCAATGTAATGCAAGCAAGCCCTTGTGCCAGATCTGCATTATCCATGCTGAGAGGGAACATCAAGAAGATGGTAGAATAAGATATGGGAGAATCCTATTATCAGGCTGGTAATACGCATGTTTTCCTTATAAAGCTGTCCATAAGAATTAAATTTAATTTTATATGTGAGCTACGGGGAGTTGTATATTTCCAATATTCCAATCTGATTCCTGCCTTTCTGCCAAGGGTGTTACTTTGGATATCCTACCCACCTTTGCTACCTGCAGTAACCCTATAATTGAGACAGACACAGTGGTTCTGAGACCACACATACAAAGCTGTAGTGGCTTCCCACAATTTTCTTCCTCTCCTTCCACAGATCCACACTTTGAGGAAGGTTAATTATATTTATTCTCTTTCCTGAAGACAAGAATCATAATGACTCATTGATTAATCAAAAGTGATGAGAAACTGTGCCAATAAATGATTATAACATAAAGATCTAGGCTCTGTGAGTTTACATGTAGATTCATTAATTTCTCTTCATTTTGCATCAATTAAATTTTTAATTCATGGCTATTAATACCAGAAGGTCAAACATCAAAGTATGTTTCAGTTTTAGATTTAAGTGTATGGATAACATAAAGAAATTCACTCCCTAAAATTTGAGTATGTGCAGCGCTGTAGTTCTGTATGCACACTGAGGTTCTCCGGGAACACCTGGTATGAAGGTATGAAGGATATGCAAGATGTCAGTACTAGAATTTTACAGAATTTATAGTACTAGATGTTATCAGATTAGGAAATAATCTTATTCAAGCTTGTCTCTGTCTCAGAGAGTTATGTATTGTCTAATTGGCTTTTTCAAGGAGCAGTGTGTAACTGATTTGAAATCCTTGTTCAACAAGGCACCACCTCTTCATCTATTTCCAATATTCCCCTTTACTTTGCCTAGAAAAATTATTTAGATGGAATTTGAAGGCGATAAAAATATGCAGGTGCTCTATGGGTATTTGATAGTTTAGTTATTCCCAAAGAATGCACAGTTCTAAAATTAGCTGGTGTGCACAGCAGCTCACATCCAGGAGGGCAGTGGCTGCATGTATTTCACCCAGATGGTCTGTGTGTGCACAGCTAACCCAGTGTAGCTCTGCCTGCCTCAGCCTGGGCACACATGGGCAGATCAGCTGTGCTTTGTGCAATTACACACATGCAGCTGAACAGCTTCTGATTGATTCTGCTTGTGGTCTGCAGATGGTCTGATCCCAGCACGCTGAGTGTGCTGAGTGTGCTCTGCAGTTATCTGGCTTACAACAATGTATGCTCCAAAGTATATGTGAATGTATTTTGCCTGGGAAATATCAGAAGAAACAATTCTATTCTCAAATGTTCTAAAATCTGAAGTGTTTTGCACTGCTCATAAGAAGGGCACTCAAACAGACATTGAAATGTAGAAGGAAAAAAACTCATTCCCAATAGGAGAGTGGGAAAGAACTTATTAAGAAATTAATATTTTGTGTATCCTTATATTCTTTCCTATGTGGACTTACTAGTGCTATGCTAAAGAAAAAGAAAGAAGCCCATTTGAATCATATAAGATATCTCTTGTTATTCAGTTAATATTTAATAGATCACTTGGTGGAAATCATAAATATATCAGTTGATTAATTGATCTGTATCAATTTTTATCCATCCCCATCACAGATAAGTAAGAATAAATCCATTGACTATAGTAAAGGAAATACAAACCTATTAGTTAAGCACTGCCATATGAGAGATGAAAGTGATTTGGGATTACGACTGTAGTAAATCCTGTATGTATTTAGTATTGACTTTTAAATTTATAGAAGATTTTTATTTGCAATTCTGAAGACTTATAATCATTGAAATGTATGAAGAAGGGGAAAATGTATCTGGAATATCATCCTCTAATCTGTTAAGTAGAGGATAAAAAGTAGGTAATCTTCATAAAGCCTCCTGAAAGATTTTAAGTACACCCTACTTTGATTTAGTTGTATCTAAAGGTGTAACTAGCTAGCTCCATGTACATTTGACAGACCAGAGAACATTCTAGGATTAATTACAGAAAAATAACATGGAATTCCTTTCTATATAAAGAAATACACATATTAGAAAAGCCCACAGCATTTTCTGCTTTTAAACTTGGTATATAAACACAGTAGCTGAATCAAATGTTTTTGCAACGTGACAAATGTCTGTGAAGCATTTTGTTTCTGTGCACCTGCAGGCAAATCCTGAGGTAATCCTTGTCCTGCATGCCAGGTGGGGACGTTCACTGAGCTAAAAGGTGATCCTGACACAGCACCCTATGGTTCCAGATCTCATCTCTGCTGACTGGCTGTCCATTTCCTTCCAGCACGTGAGATCACCCTTGCTGCTGTCCAGCTCCTCCATCCCACTGTGCCAGGACTCCTTTGGCTTGGTGTGCCCTCGCTGGCTGCTGTGGCAGGGAACACCAAGTGCTGTTTGCAGTGGTGGTTTTGGACAATGCATGAAGGTTTCAAAGGGGAAAGAACTCTGCAGATGATATTCAGCTCCTGACACAAGTCTCATGAGGAGGAGAGGGAAGGGCAGATGTGTCTATGTAGACTCATTTGTCAATGGGAGAGGAGAGGACAGGAGAGGAGATGTTTTAGTTCCTTATTTTGCCAAATAACTTGAGCAGAGAGGAGGGCTTGATTGTCTCTCTTAAGTCTGTACCTACCTGAAGCCCACGGAGCCAGTAGTATCCACCTACAGCTGTCACTCCCAGAACATTTGGATAACAGCTCAGTACAGGATCCATCTTCCAAATTGTGCTTCCACTCATGGGGATCAGTTTGAGATCAGCAAATTCAGAAATGTGGCTGGTAGCTTTTTCTCCTTCTTTCCCAGTACCCACAAGGTGTGGTTGAACATTAAGAAGCAGTGTTAGAATGTACAAATAGTAAGTTTATAACTTCAATAGTTAAGTGAACCATGACATAGGGAGGACTGTCTAGAGGATACTCTCTGTGTGGAGAAAGGCAAGAATTTAAATCCCTTTTGGCTGAGGTACATTTTCTTATATCCTCGTCGTTCCCACCAACGGAGACAGAACAGTATTATTCCCTTTCATTTGGAAAGAAGGGAAGTTTTACAGAACAGGTTTTGACATGAGTGTCTACATGGGTGAATACTTTGTGTTTGGTGTGAGATCAACTTTCTTTAATGTTTTTACGGTGAGAAACTTGCACCTTGATTGTTTGAAAGTCATTCCTCCAACTGTGGGTGATGATCTTATACACTTATGTGAAATATGGGGGGGGTTTAACTTCTTTTAGAAATTGAGATATTTGTGGAGACCAGAAACCCTTTCACCCCTCTTTCTTGTTTTATACACTAAATTCTAGTACTCACTACATTTATATGATTAAGATGTTGTGCTCGCCTGGCACTACTGATCGAGAGAATTTAGGGTTTATTACTTAATTCGGTAATCTTCTTTATTTCCCAGCTTTATTTTTTCTTTCTTCTTCCTTTATTTGTCAACTAATTTCTTGTGCTCCATATTGACTTTTACTTAGTAGGAAGTTAGACCTATCTGTATTTGCTTACCTTTCTGCTCCTTTTCCAGTAATCTGTTCTTCCACCTATGTTTTGTTTTTCTTTGCTTTCACGTAAGTTTTATATTGCTAATCCTCCAGAGTCTCTATTTTTAATAATTTTGCATTCTTCATTTTCTCCCTTTATTTTTCAGTCGTTTATAATCTCCTCTGGAGCCACTTTTTTTCTTTATTTCCTTCCGAATTTCCAGCATCTTTCTACAATTCCTGGAGTTGTTTGTCACTTTTTGTTTTCGAGTGTTTTTCCCCAACCATATCTTGTATTCCTACTTCTCTTTTATTCCATATCTCTACCTTTTTTCAGACTGCTGACCTGCCTTGACCCTGGAGTCTCTTAAAAGGCTGACTGATCATTTCATAAGGATCTCTGCAATGGGTGGAGACTGCATTTATCTCTTTACATTCAGGCGTGAGGGATAGATGCACAGTTGTGAGCCCAAATATACATTTCCTCTGTCTGTCTGGTGTCATCAGAAATTTATTCAGCAGCAGCATGGAAGATGCCAAAACTGTAGCCTTAACACAATTTCTTTTTTTCCCTTCTTTTCCTTTCCCTCTTCCCAACAGGTTTATTTTTGCAATTGCAATATATAAATAAATATGTGCTAGAACACTTCCAGAATTTTCCAGTTACAGCTATTTTATAAGGAGCCCCAGCTAAACTGCAATAATACTAGGCAATTGCTCTTTTTCTTATCTAAAATAATTTCCTATACAAAATTTCCTTGGAGTCATTACTTTTATACTTCATAATGTACAGATTTGATTTTTCTAAAATGGAAATACTGATTTTACAGTGCTTGTTTGCTGATACTTTTGCTGATCTCAGTGAAATTTTCTGTTAGCTCTGTCACACTGTTCTATTTATAGTTACCAGTGTAATCCTGATTGATTCCAAAGGAGTGTGATCATAATATAACTAGAGTTATGAGGAAAGAATGTATTTGATTATTCTTAACTATCATACTTTTCCTTATTTGGAGTAAAAGACTATTTCTCAGTCCTGAAGCTGAGAAATTTTTACAGTTTCAATAACTAGTGTAAGAACCATACAAGTGCTTCTTAGAAATGCCAAATCACTGGCTAAACTGCTTACTTTGTCTTTCTTTACATAATTTTCAAATTGTGTATTTTAACAATTTAACATAGCTAAAAACAATTGCGCTTGAAAATAACTGCTACGTCTTCCTTACTTGGTGATTTCAACATGTTAATTTGAATTTTATTTTCTGCTTTCTTTTAGTATTTTCCTATGCAGAAGAATAAATGGTAATTAAAATGTGCAGGATGAAAAGATGGAGCAGTCAGTGCTTGTACCACCAGGACCAGACAGCTTCCAATACTTCACTAGAGAGTCTCTTGCAGCTATTGAACAGCGCATTGCTGCAGAAAAAGCTAAGAATCCTAAACAAGAACGTAAAGACGATGACGAAAATGGGCCAAAACCAAACAGTGATTTGGAGGCAGGAAAAACACTCCCCTTTATATATGGAGACATACCTCCAGGAATGGTGTCTGAGCCCTTGGAAGACATGGACCCATATTACATCAATAAAAAAGTGAGTCTAATATCAGTCCTGTTCATATGCCAGTGTTTGGAGTGCATTATCATGTTAGTTTCTTTTTTTTTGGAGTGGATCATATAGCTTGTCAATTCAGTATGTTAATTTGGAGCCAGAACCCATTTGCCTCGATGGTTACTAGTTTTTCATGCTTTTCTTTTAATTTACCTCAAAATTTATTTGCTATAACTGACTTTATATCAAAGGAACATTTGTATCAAATCTGAAGCGTAATATGTAATATTTGATTATAAGCAATATGTAATGCCTATAGGAACATGTGGATATGTAATACATATATACTTTGTGAACTTCTTAAAAGTGAACGTCTGTTCATACTGAACACACCAAAATTCTCTAAGGTTCTTCAGATTCAAAATTGGCAGCATGAACTGATGCATAGAACATTTTGTTCACAGAAATCTGCTTTGATAGCAGATTCTTAGGAAATGTGTGGAATCAATAGGGAAACAAATGGATAAGCAGTAAATGTAACAAAAAGAGTGTAAAACTGATTTTAAAGTTTTAGTGAAACTGGCTTTGGACAGGCCTGGAATCCTTTCAGAAGGATCCTGTTGCACAGCCTATAAGCAGCAGAAAAAGTTCATGCTTTATAGCTGTAGCTAGATTGGGTGATACTTTAATTACTGGATTCTATGATTGTAAAAACTGTCAAAATTAAGATTGGTGTTATTTTGACTTTCACAAACTACTGTGTTCTAAGTGTCTCAGCTTGCTAAATTTCATGTGATTTATGAGTCCTATTTTGACAAGAGAGAAAATCCTGTGTGAAAGAGCAATATTTTTATCTCTATTATCTGGTGCCTCTGAAAGAGCCTTTATCTGCCATTCACAGCACATGAAGATTTATCTTTAAATCACAGTTCTACTTTTACAAAGATAAAAGATGCGTTTCTATAAAAGCAGGCCTTGTAGAGTTCTGTACTAATTGTGTCTGTTTATCATACAGTATTCCATAGAATTTTATCCCTGCCTGCCCACAGCTCATCCTGGACCTTTGTAGGAAAATCAGTCTGTCTTAGGTGGCTGGCAGTGAAAACAGATACATGATAAGTATGATCTATGGTAGATGTGCCTCTCAGGCTCTTGGGAATGGAAAACGAATGGAAAACCCTTCCAGTCTCTTCACAAATGTGGCTGAAAACTTACTAAATCAGCCAGGTCTGGTGATAAGAGTTGCAAGAAATGGAGACCAACCAGCTGAATATATTCACTCAAGTTTCTGTACTATTTGAAAGGAAGAATCTTTTTATTTGCACAGTAAATATGTATGCTCCAAACACATACCCTCTGGGATTCTCTTCTTTCTGCTGAAGTTCACATATTCCCTCTATGTACGTGTTTTATTCTTCCACAGGACTGAAATAGAAACAGCCCTGTCAGCCTAAGACAAGGCAAAAATTTCTTAAATGCTTCAATTCCCTCTATTTTTTTCTTTCTTCAGTAAGAGGAAAATAGATGTTCCTAACAGATAATCAAAACCTATTCCAATTTTTCACCTGTAATTTTACTTTAAAATACCTAATTTCTAGATGTCATTATCTAGCTGTATGTGAATTCTGGAAATATTTATGTTTTGTTTGATTTGTATTTTGAAAATATTGGCAGCAGTTGATGCTCGTGCAAGACTCAGAAGGAAAAATAATTTCAGAAAAGCTTGAGGCAGAAGTGAATATCTCTAGGAAGACACACTCTAGGAAGAGTGCTCAATGTATTTGTCTCTGCAATGTTTAACATTCCTGAATTTCTCTGAAATTTTCTCTGAATTCCAGCTTGTAAGTGCAAGAAGTCCATCAGCACACCCTCCCCAATGTGAGAGTGAGACAACTGCTGCACAATCAGAGATGTTGTGCTTCTCCCTGGTGAAGCATCTATCCAAAATGTCATAGATCTAATTCAAAACACCAGAATGAAGGAAAATACTTTTTTGGAAGAAAGGGTTAGGGCAGATGTACAGGGTTCCCAGATGCCACTGTTTCTTCAGAGTTCTGTTAAAATCTCTGCATAAACTATAGCTGATTTGTTGACAGAAACTACCAGAAAGTTTGGCTTCCAAACTTTCAAATAGGGAATGGAATTGGTTGCTGACAGCACTGGTCACTGTGTTTATTTGGAAAAGCTGTATAGGAATTTTAGGTATATTTTTTTTTATTACAAGTTTGAGTCATGAATGAAGTCATCCATCATTTGCCTTATATGCAAATATTGCATCTCTCTTGCTTTTCTTTCTTTTTGTTCCTATTCTTTGTACCAAGGTTGACACAGCTCACTGTATTTTTCATGTGGTGAATGTTTAAATGTCATCTAGAGTGTTTTATGTTCCATCCTTGAGACTGCTTTTTCTAAGCAAAAGATTTGTGCATGCCAGTATTTGGAGCAGTTTAATAGAGAATAAGACAGAAATAAATACATATTTTTGAGCTGCTATGAGAGCCCTAACTTGTATCTGAGATAGGCCTGAGATGAAAAATTAAAATAAAAAAATCTTTTAAGAGAAGCAAAACCAAATAAGTATAATAGTTACATGGTTTTGCAAGTGTGCTTCCATGCAAAACCTACCATGAAAAGGGACATATCCATACTCAATACTAATCTGAAGTTGAAAGGAAAAGGAAAATATTGACAACTGCTGTTTGACAGGAGGACAGCCCATTATAGCAGATTTATAGGCTTAATAGTATTTTTGATTTACACAGTATCACAGATATCCTGAAAGCCAGCAGCTGTACCCCTGAAACATAATTATTTTATTGTAAAAGAATAGAATAATGTTCTCCTTTACTTACAATTTCATTATACTGAACTGCTGCTGACTGTGATGGCCAATACTGCTGCTCTTTAGAACTATAGCATCCTAAAGGGCTGCAATGCTCTTTTTTCTTTCTTTTTTTTCTTTTTTATTTTTTTTAATCCAAGATTGATTAAAAGTGAACAGAATGTTCACTCGTGTTTTGTGTTCCACTTCTGTGTAAGTGCAAATCTGTGTGTTCCCAGTATAGTAGTGCCTGCCTGTGCATGCTCAAGCTGCCATCACAAAGGATCAACGATTTTCACTTCATTGTCTACAGAGAAAAGATCAGCTGGAATCCCCTAAGATCCTGACCTGCAGGCATGAATCAAAGTCTGGTCCACTTGGTTTCATGCTTTAAGGGCTGGCTCTTTTCCTCTGAACCTAGGCTGCTGCATTGAAGAGAAGGGAGATAATAGGTGGAACTAAGTGGGCAAAACTTCACTTTCCCCATTCTGTGACAGAGATACAACATTGTTTACTGCCACTCCATGCCCTGCCTCTTGCCAGTAGGATCTGAATGATGTCTGTCAGCAAAGATGCCTCCTTTTCTCCTGGCATTTGATGATATCAGTCCCTAATCTAATCAAATCACTAACTCCTGTGTCTTGGGTTTCAGAAAACCCAAAAAGATTCTGTAAAATTGCTTACATTCATTACACCAAGGTGAATGCACTAGTGATTTTGGATATTTTTATAATTGTGAAATAATTTTTAAGTGAAAAGTTAGAACTTTTCACTTCAAGTAAAAAAGTTAAGGACTTGCTAGGAAACATTGTTTCAAAAGATAACCACAAACCCAAGAAATGGAAACTTCTCGTAAGCCAGGAGTCTCCTGTTCTAGCTGCTGTGGGAGCTTTTCCTGAGAAGCTCAAGCTTCTATCTGCTCCTGTCTTTCCGAAGATGGAAATGCAGTGGGGTAGCACACAGTGCACTAAATCTAGCCTTCCAGAAACTACATTTAAAGCTAGTTAGGAGGAAGGAGGGGAGAAATAAGGTTTGGGGAACTCTTTATCCCAAGAGGTTCTCAGATACTTTATTCAGTGTTGACTCTTCTCTCTTAGCTACATCTTCTCAAAACACTCCTACTCCTCCTTTTCCTCCCTTGCCCTGCTAAGAAGTCAGTTTCTGGCTTTATTTCAAATATGGCAGAATATGGATTGGGTTTTAGGTTACAGATGCAAAAGCAGCAAATCAGGGAATTCCTTTCAGGGAACTCTGAATTTATATTCACACTCAAATATGTGTGAGTCGATTTTGTGCCTTTATAAAAATGAATTAAACATAAGGCCTGAAATTTATACATAATCCTTCACATACAAGGATTAATCTTAACAATTTGCTTAAAATTTCTCTAGCTTTTCTTAGTGTATGTCTACTTTGTCCTGACAGCTTTGGGTACAATACTTCATGTTCATCCACACTGCCTACACATTGGCTTGCATCTGGGTTGAGAGTGGAGTGAGATATATAGCAGGCATTGCAGGGAGCTTGCACAGGGCTTGCATATCAGCTCTTACCTGTACTTTTTAATGAAAATTCTCCTTCAGAAATAAGTTACAGTTTTAATTCATGTTTAAGGCTAGAAGTTAGAGGACCAACAAAGTCATTCTGAAAGCTCGAGTCACAAAGATGCTTTGAGTGAAAAATTAAAACTGAGGTAGGGAATTTATGTTTTGTTGGTTCTGCTTATGCAGGGCAGCAGAAAGTAGAACAGCTAAAATAGCAGCAGCTTCCAACTGAAACTGGAACTATGCCAGCATGCTGTTATTTTCCATAAGGCATGTTAGAAAATAGATGTATGTTTAATATGCTTCTGTTCAAAGATTTTTTAAAAAATGTAGGTTGACTAAATGGAGGTGCAGTAGTCTTAGACACAGAGTTAGTAGGAAGTGTGATTTTTAATGCATTTTGTCAACTACCTCATAACTACAAAAAAGAGCATGGGTTGGAGGCGTCTGAGATGTGAGTCCTGGGGGCTGGGGACAGACCTGGCAGAGGAAATTCACCTTCCCCCTCGGGGTGTGAGGCTTTAAAACATTGTGCCAAAAAGTCATTCATCTGGTTGGTTGCTTCAGTTGTTGAAATGAAAGCTTCATGTAAGGTCAGGTCATCTGCAGGCTGTTACCTGCAAGCCTGAACTGGATGTGGAATTTGGAAACATTAGCTCAGACTGTCCTCAGCTTCACATGCAGTTTCTCCATTTCTATGCAGAAGTGGGAAATCATGTACATATCTTATACATTCCTACACATCTTGAGTTTGTACTCAAGGCAGTCTGCCTGGTAGTGTCCCATATCCCTGAGGGGTTTGGTTTGTAGGAGAAGGTGTTCTGTGTAGAGTTGTGATGGAGAGACAAGGGGGAGCAGCCACTAGGAGCAGCTTTTCCTCACAGTTTAATCCTTGCTTCTCCTCTGCCTCCAGTAAATCCCCCCATCTCCACATCTCTCTCCACTTCCTGTGTGCTTCTAGATGCTCATATCTGTACTTCACAGTCCATACATTCTAAACTTTCCAAATCTCAGCAGACTGAAGCATTGTCCTTCTTGAACCTCCTTGGCATATTTTCCCTGCCTACCAGCCTTCCTGGCAGTAGTCATGTAGTTCACTGCTTACAGTCTTGAAGCAATATGTGATGTCATGGACACCAGATGAAACCAACATACCCTTTCCCATGCTTCCACTGGAATTCTACTTTACAGCTCATTTCATCAGCAACTTAACAAAAATCAGGGGGGCTCTCTCATAGCTTATGTGCAAAATATACAACTCTGACAATGGAAATAACAAAAAAGAAAAAAAGCAATTTTAGACATTTCCCTTTAATTTAATTTGAATTTAGGTTAGGATTCTTGCATCGTCCCTTCCACTGCATGTAGATTTCTTCTGAGTTACTGAACCTTTCTTCCTTCTGCACTGCTTTTCATTTTTTTCTGATTGATCTTGCAGTTGAAGAGCACCTTAGTGACACAAAAGAACCCGACAGCCCACATTCTGTGTGCTGTAGTGTTAGGGCAGGTGCAGCTGTGATGGCCTGCAGTGGAAGCAAAGCAGGGTTTGCAGGGTTTGCTCTCATACTGTTTATCTTTGGCTCATGGATTTGAGACATTTTACCTACTGAGTCTTCTACAGTCTGAAGTAAGGCTTGCAGGCCTGCAAGTTTCTCTAAACTTGATTAGCTCAATAGATATTAAAAGTTAAATTTTAAAAGTATGTGTTTTCTGGGAAAGTTTCACACCCTGAAACCACAATTGTGCAGGAGGATCATTTGGGATTGTCTCTTGCTCTCCTCCAGTAAGGTGTACTCAGATGTCCAGCCCTCAGAGACCTACCTAAATAGGCTGTATATGTTACTGATATTTCCCTCACTCCTTAGCACAAAAACTCAAATATTAAACAATTGGATAGTGTATTAAATCAGTTTCCAGAAGGATGTCTGTCTAGTTATTAAGACTAATATATCAATAAAGTCCACAGGTAGGGTGAAAAGGAGTAAGGGGGGAATGCACCACCAGATCCTGCTTGTGCTATTTCAGATGGAGAGTTTTCTGGGAGAAAACATAAATAAAATTATAATTTCAGTTTATAATTGATGCATTTTTATTTACAAGAAATACATGAAAAGGTATATTACTTTACTGAGTTTGTTTAATGAAGAAGTAAAACAAAAACATTAATGACTTCAATTAATTGCATTTTCATATGTCAGATTCATCAGGTAAGTACTGGAAATAATTTTTATTTGAAAAATTATTCATGCCTTTTGTGTATTATCTGTTCAAAAAGTTACAATATTGGTGATTGCTTATTTGTAACAGTTTTTAAATGAGAATCTATGGTGAATAAACACTGATGAAATGTCTTTTCTTTCTCTTTTTCAGACCTTTATAGTATTGAATAAAGGGAAGGCAATCTTCCGATTCAGTGCCACCTCTGCCCTGTACATTTTAACACCCTTCAACCCTCTTAGAAAAATAGCTATTAAAATTTTGGTACATTCATATCCTTTTTTAGTGGTTGATCAAAATGAGATTAAGAAAACATATCAAGATTTCATCATAAATGATGGTTCAGGGCCCTCCTGGGGCTATCCTCAAGATCAGGTTTTCAGCAGCAGTGTCCCTGGAAGCCTGGCTCATGCATGCTGATTCTCACATTCCCAAACCCACCCAGCTGCACCATAAGCCTCTGCCAAATTTACTGCATTGCCAGAAAGCACAGGCAGCATTCCTGCAGGCATGTGCAAAGCATCTGTACATGCAGATGGTGGGCACATTGGGGGACTGTAACTGATGGGACGGTGATCAAGGTAAGGTTTTAGACTGACATGGGGGATTGCTGCCTGAGAGTCATAAAGGGCTGATGGGAATTTCTAGTGGGTGAGGTTTTGGTGCAGTTGGTTTTTTTGCAGAACCTCAGGACTGAGAAATGTATTTATCAAATGAAAATGTCAATGTGACAGTAAGACTTCTAACATTGAACAAGTAGTGAAAGGCAGAAGCCTTATTAATAAAGACTGCTGGCAGGATTTTTTAGGTCTTTGGAAAAAGTAAGAAACAAGCCTGGTGGTTGTTGGCTCAGAATATCTTTTTCTCTGAGCTCCTGGGAAGATAAAGCAGTGTGATAGAAGGGGAGGGTGTCAGGCTGGAGAGGAGTTTGGGAGCATTTGGGGACAGTAGCTAAGGGAGCTGACAGAGACCTACAGGCACAGTGATGGTGATGGTGAGAGAACACAGCCAAATACTGTCAGATTGCAGTCTCCAAAGAGTGCTCATCCATTCGTGTGACAGTGGTTTGCAATACCTTCCAACGCTGCATCTGGCTGGGTTGTGGGTAATGCTTTTCACTGGCATAATGGTCACTGAGTTTGGTCTTGGTTTGAAGTTTCTTCTAATTGTCTTCAAAGAGTAACCAGCTGGTCTTGATGACAGTAAGAACAAAAGAAATTCCAATAGACAATATGTAATTTCAGTATTTCTCCTTCCGTCTATGAACTGATTGTGTAATTTAACTCTATTATAAGAAAGGTTTACTTTCAGTATATGCACTGATTTCTTTTTACAACCAGCTAAATATTGCAGGAGCTATTTTTATCTTAGGTATAAGCATAAGATTTTTTTTAATCTAAAACATAAGAAGAGATGTGCAGGTTCTGTAATTTTCTATTTTTAAAAATATTATTCATTATAGCACAAACACTGCAAATATTAAAGTGTTTTAACTAAGAACTGTTAAATATGTCCCTTTTTACAGTTCAGATCTCAGCTGTTTATACAAGGTTAGATACCTACACAAAAAAGATGAGGGGTAAAATTGACTATTATTTTTAATAATCCTCTGACTTTTATAGATAAACTCTTTCCTCCACGTTTTGTGGCAGATGTTTGCCATTTTGGCCTTTGTAACAGAAATATACCTTTCACTTTCAATGTGAAAGACAAGTGTTGAGCACAATGAAACTGGCACATTGTTTGGAAAATCTTCATCTGTTTGTCCTCCAAATTCTCTGAACCTCTGTATAGGGTGCTCTGATCACATGTGCCAGACACATGAGCAGATGTTGCTGCCCTGCAGGGAAACAGAGAGTGTCTCTTTACAGTGCTCACAGACTTTTCCTGCAATTATTCTTACTGCCAGTACCTATTGTAATACTGGGTACAGAAACTGGTAGCAGTGTGAGTTTCTCTCTGCTGACTCATCTGGTAGTCTGCTTTTTTTTTTTTTTTTTGTTTCCCTTTTGCCTGCCTGACTCGACTTAAGGTGGAAAATGGAACTGAGGAGGCAGCATGGGAGTAAGGGGAGATGCCAGACTTTGGCAATTAATAAATAGGAAGGAATGAAAAGGTAGAGTAAGTAGAGTGTTGTGCAGTCAAAGAAAAGGAGGTGGCAGTGGCTGGAGCCTCAGTGTGTTTGGGGTTTCTGTTGGAAACAATTGGGGAGATGCTCTTGAGGAAATGTGTAAGTGCTCCTGTGCAAGGCTCTGGAAGCTTGAATTACAGTATTCCTCAGTGTGACCTGACTGCCAGAAGATATCTCTGAAACCAGTTGGCAAAGTTTGGGTTTTTCCCAATTGTTTCATCTTCCACCAATCCACACAGGCAATAAGAGACTTCAGCTGCTCCTGTAACTGATTAGCTGGAGGCTGTGTGGTGCCTCTGTGTGCCTGTGTGAGAAGAGCATGAAATAGGCAGTACATTTCCAGATCAGATTTTTTTTACCTAGTTGTATAGTTGAATTGTTATAGAACATAAAATAGTAAATTAAGGGAATATTGAGCTTCTTAATCACTCAAAATGTGGGAGAGGACAGAAGAGATGCACAGACATTGAATGTGTCAGTTATGTTTGAGATTCCCATAAGAGACATGGTCAAAGTCTATATTTCTGGGTATTTTAGCCCTTAATGAGCATCTGCTCCCTTTCAGAGTGAAAAGCACTTTGGCAATTTGGGCTCCCAGATGTGCCAAGTTTTGTAAAGAGTGAGCAATGTGCAAGGACCTACCTGTGGCCCTTGTTATGAATGGTACTGTGATACTGAGCTGAAAGCACACAACACACTGCTCAGGGGTAAAACCTCAGCTCTCCTAAGAGCACATTGCACTTCTCTGATTCTTTCATGAGAAAACTGGAGCTGCCAGGCATCTCCAGCTTGGATTCCAAAATGGGTTCTCTGTATCTAATGAAATTTCCTAATTAAATCAAGCCAGGCTCTTTAGACCTATCTGTGTACTGTGATGACAAACACTATAAAGCATTCTAATTAAAGCACTGAATGATTTTTACTCTACAGAGCTTGTATGGCAAAGTGATATTCAAAACTACTTAAGTGACTTACTGAAATACACCAAAATATCCACTGCTGGACCAGGCATTTAGGTAAAGGGCACACACTGGTCTGTGGGAATCAGGCAGTTAATTCCTTCCCTGTGATTTATTTTAAAGGTTTATTGAAAAGGTATGCTAAAGTTTGAAATTATCAACTGCTGTAAGCAGAGATCTTAATGATTGCAGCAATTTTCTGAGAAGTTTGGATCATGGTGATACTTCTCTTATTCCTCCTTCACTGACAGCAAAGGGTTACATTCTTGGTTTGGGTTTCATGGTCGTGGTTGATTGATTTGGTTTGTTCTTTGTTTCATTTTGTTTTTGCCAATGGTAGAAAAATATTTCCAAAACAACCAAATGTTATCTAATTGATTAAAAAAATCTTAAATCCTCATCTCTCAGGTACAAGTTCAGCTGTAAACACCTTTCTTTAGGTTAAACTATTTTCTATTCCAGTTAGGGTGATGCAAGTACTTTTAAGGAATACATAATTTAGAGAGATGACTAGAGGAAAAATAAGTTAACCATTTGGTATAAATGTGTAGCAGTGCTTATTTTTGCTGCCATCATGTGGCCTGTTTGAGTCAGGTTTTCATCTAGTTTGGTTACTCCAAAGTAATTGAATTGAGGCTATTGCCACAAAAAGGGAAGAACTGCACTGTCTGAAGGGGCAGTGATCTGGTGGACAAAGAATATTGCATTGAATGTCATGACGCCCCAGCAGATTGTCCCACCTCCCTAGAACCAGCCCCTCTGAGCTGTTAGTCTGGGTTTCATATTCCTTGCTGGAACATCAAATAAATACTAATTTCATTCTAATCTTCATCAGTTTTCTGTACTTTTCAAGAGATTGACACAACTATTGAAGCATTTTCAAATTACAACATTACTAGAAACAGATGCACTGCTTTTGCTAGGTTTTGAGAAAGACCAAAAATAGTACTGGCAAACTATTCACATTAATCTGTGAGCTCTCTATGGATTTCTGTTTGCTGGCTGAAGCGTGTACTATTAAGCTGGTGTTAGGGAAACAGGGAATGCACTCACTTCAGTGATTGAAAACAGTATTCTCTGTTTTATTCTGTGTTTTCAACAGACTGACTGTGCTGGATGCTGGAGTGGTACTGACTCAGCTCAGCTCTGATTCTGGGTAAATAGGAGAAACATTTTGTTTCCCTTGCATATGCCAGCTCTTGATTTTAGTACCAAGCCTGTAGAAGTGAAAGGCTAACACTTTTCAGTCATGCCAGGTACTTAAGGCCAAATGTATACTCCTGCTAGTTATTTGAGTTTTGGCTGTTGCTCAACTCATATTACCCCTCAGGGTGTGAGAGCCATCTCCTTTTGTTCACCAGCTGAGAACAAAACATGGACACCAGCAAAGCAACATCAGAGTATCAACAAATCAAGACTAATAATAGAGTCTAACATACTAAAGTGAAAAATAAGAGGTTAAGCAAATTGTATATCAATGTTTACCAAAGTCTAAAAGTCTTGTGTAAGTGGCAATATTTTACTGTACTTAAGACATGACTGGTGTAATATTGTGTGAATAGCTACTGTGTTTTCCTTAACTGTACCTACATTATTCAGCATGCTTATCATGTGCACTATTTTGACCAACTGCGTATTTATGACCATGAGTAACCCTCCTGACTGGACAAAGAATGTAGAGTAAGTTTCACATTATTTCAATGTAACTGTGTCTGTTCCTCTAGGAGTTACCATGTCAGTAACTGCAGTGCAAGGTGGGCTAGCAGGAGCTATCATGAGGCACTATGACTATTTCCTCTCTGAACTACGTAGAAATGTTGAATAATTCTTTGAATCTCATTCTAGAAGGACAATTGGTTAGAAAAACCATGAAAAGAGTTTGCAGACAGTATTCTACTGAGATTCCACTAGTTTTCTCCACGGTTTAGCACCTACCCAATATTTTTACCCTTCCTTACATGGCTGCATTAGTAGCAGAACCATGGGCACCTGTATGTTCATGTCAGTTAAGAGCAGCATACAAGCAAAAGTGTTACTAAAGTGAGAATGAGAATTCAGTGCACGCTTTCATCCTTCCCTCTTCAGACCCAATACCAGATGTTTTACATGTTAGTGACTCAGATCCAGTAACTTATCTTTACAACTTTCTCTCTTAACAGTAAATGACCTACTACTGCACACTTTTAAACTGACTGTCACTATAAATTTAATATGTTATTTATGTGATGGATTTATTTACTTTTGTTTATGTACAAGATAAGGACTGCTGTACTTCAACAGCTCAACAAATGCATGTAAATACACAAGCATCTCATTAATATAATGCATTTTAGAAGAAATTGTTCATTTCCTGTATTTCTTCTCCAGCTGTGAAATAAAAAACCCTTTCATTCGATCATCACTTTTCTGTCAGAATACCAATGTAAAATATTGCTACATATTTTGATTAAATTTTGCTATATTTTTCAGGTATACTTTCACTGGAATTTACACATTTGAGTCACTAATAAAAATCATTGCAAGGGGCTTTTGCTTAGAAGATTTTACTTTTCTTCGAGATCCGTGGAACTGGCTTGATTTCACTGTCATTACTTTTGCGTAAGTTCCTGTTTTTTGCTTTTTCTTGGAAAGAGAAGGGCAAAAAGGGCATGAAATTAGTATCGATACATACCAATTTTGTTAAATGGAAATTCTTTTATGGACTTATTTTTGTCTAAAACAATTTTCACTTTCAAAATTGCATATTTTTATGTGAACATAAATACTGCAGAAGCCATTAGTACAGCTAGTATTAGAGAGGCTAATTTCATGTCCTGCTTTTTTTTTTTTCTGAGCAGAAAAGGAGCTTCCCTTTGACTTCATTCTCCAAACTTACCAATCTAGTCTAGATAAATTTTAGGCTTTCAAAATAAAATCAGTGCGATTCACTTCAGAGACAATTAATTTAGCTGAAGGCTCTGAAAGTATATTAATGCAAGGCAAACTGCAGTGAAAGGTAAACCTCTGACTGTTGCTATTTAAGTTTTTGCTAAAAACGCCAAAGCGGTCTTGATGAAAGACCCAAGTAAGTAGCATAAACTTTGCCTAAATTCTGAATAACTGTGATTTAATCCTACAGGTATGTAACAGAATTTGTAAACCTAGGCAATGTTTCAGCTCTTCGAACTTTCAGAGTATTGAGAGCTTTGAAAACTATTTCTGTAATTCCAGGTAAGAAGTAGTTGGTGTAAGGTGTTAGGCCCCTTTTACCTCCCAACTGTTCCTTTTTATCCTGTCATTGTGTTTGTGTGTGAACTCCCCTATTACAGATATGTGACAGAGTTTGTGGACCTGGGCAATGTCTCAGCGTTGAGAACATTCAGAGTTCTCCGAGCTTTGAAAACAATATCAGTCATTCCAGGTGAGAGCGAGGTTAAACACCGAGGCTGACTTTAATTCACTGAAACAGAATTCATATTTTTTAAATATGTCTTATTTCTTTCCACAAAAAAGCAGGAATCAGAAGAGATCAGAATTCACTGAAATCTCTGATTCATTGCTTTTGAAAATTAATACTTTCCTTTCAAAATCAGCCTTTGAGTTTAACAGATTCTTGCATGAGACATTGCAGTACACAGTGTGTGTGGTTTGCATCGTATGACGTCAAGCTTTCTTCTCCACATTCAGTGAATATTAATAACCCTGAAGTTTTCTTACCCATGTGTATCCTACCTACATGATGTTATGTGGTATTTGTTGTGAATATTTGTGTCTAAAAAAATAAAACTGTTTGAAATGTTGACTTACTAAGAAGATGAAGGAATAAGATAATAAAGAATAGCATGGGTGTTGCATGGGGGATTTATTATCTTAAAAAGCTACAATTTTCCAAACCATTTCCAGTTTTATAGCATTAAATTTGAATCCTATTTATTGTTGAACAGGCTTTTTACTACTGTCTTCTAAATCTAGTATGTTATAAAACTGATAGTAGTAAAGGTTTGGAGCAAGATGTATTGACAAATGAAAAGAAAGAAGATGTTTATGTGAGATTGATGTACAGCATGAATAAAAAAAATAGTTGCTTGTTTTATCATTAAAACAAGTTGTTTTGAAATATATGCAACTCATTCCATTCACAGTTTCAAGTGGACATAAATTTCAGCTATTTATTCATTGTCACAAGTGAAAAAACTCTTCACGAAAATATTGTTTCACAGACATTACAATCATGTATTTGGGCTTCTGCATGAAATCTATAACTTTACTGGGAGACATTGTCATTTTTGTGGTTTTGAAAAAGTTTCCAACACTAGAATAAAAACTCCTTTCCATTTGCAGGCCTGAAGACTATAGTGGGAGCCCTGATTCAGTCTGTGAAGAAGCTCTCGGATGTGATGATCCTGACTGTGTTTTGTCTGAGTGTATTTGCACTGATAGGGCTGCAGCTGTTCATGGGCAACCTGAGGAATAAATGTCTGCAGTGGCCTCCAGAAAATTTTACTTTGGAAACAAATATTACCTCCCAGCTAAACAGCACCATAGGTGAAAATGGTACATTGGTTAATTCAACAGTGACTCCGTTTGACTGGAAGGGGTACATTGAAGATGAAAGTAAGTATTGTCTGCAGAAATCTCACTGAAGTGGTTTGTGGCTGACCCAGTTCTTAGAAGGAAGGAGGGGAAGGGACCATGCATTTCCTTAAGACAGAACAAGAGAAATATTTTCTCTCTCATAAGTGTGGTCTAAAAGCCTGGATGGAAGAGGGAACAAGGAACATGGTCTTGCTGCTTGGTATAGCTTTTTTTCTCAGCTCCATCTGCCAAATTCACATCTCCCTTGAGACAGAAAGGAGTCTTAAAATTACTTAATAGTCTTAAACATTTTCCATTATCCAAAGCAAGATGAGCAGCGGCATGCTATGCCCTTTCTAGCAGATATAAGAGACTTCTGATACACAGTGAGAAGTCCAGTGATGAAGTCCTCAGTATTTTCACCTTCCATTCATTCTTGCGCTTTATTATTATTATTATTATTATGATGCAGGGGAGTTGAGGTCTAACATATTTTTCTGCTCAAATTAATACTTATTGTTCTTATAAACTACAACAAAGTCATAAAAACCCACAATTATTCCCTATCATTAATCACATTTTCTGAACTCTTTAGAGACTATTCTTGTGTTTTCATGCCCTGTTCTCTCCTCTTTCAGTCTTCTTGTACCCTAAACAACAGAGGTCATTGACCATTTTCTCCTACAATGCATTTTCTAGGTGCTGATGTCTCATCTGGATTCTTCCTTTTTCATAAGCGTGCTTCCTAAAGTGCAGTACCCACATATAGGCATTTCTACTCCACATATGGCGTACTGAGTAGGAAAGAAGTGATAGGATAGTGACTTTTTTTTTTATAAATCCTATATAAATTGTTGATATTTGCAATTGTAGTATTGTTTAGCCTTTATCTACCTGCTCCTGAATCTTTTACAGGCTTCTACCTCACTGAATTTTCATTTTGTATTTTTATGCACAATTTATAGTTCCAGCCTGAACAGCATCCTGTTTTTTTCAAACCATCTCTCCAGCTGGTCTGGACTTTGAAAATATAACTGTTTCCTTAAATTCACCACATCCTTATCAGATCAGTGTCATTTCCAAATTTGCTAAGTGTTCTTCCATGACCTAGATTATTTAAAAATTTGAATAGTAGCAACCTCAGACAAACTTCTTGTTTTAATGCATCTTTCCACTTTGATAATTTCCCAAAATACAATTTTCCAACCAGTTTTGCTGATACAGAGCAGTCTGGAAAACTGAAAGTGGGTAAAGAAATGCATTCCAGTGCAGTTAAATGTGAGGGGACAGACCTGTCCTACAGATCAATGCTCACAGTTCATGTTGAGACAGGTTTGCACAGAGATTGTAGATGATGCCCATACATCACCTCTAACAGTGAAAGTAACTTTCAGAGTAAATTGAGAACTAAAGGGGAGAGAGAGATAGAAAAGGAAAAGAGATCACAGTGACCAGCTGCAAAGAGAAGTCATGGAGTCTCCAGGTGGGTCTCCTCACTTGGGTGTCCTTTCCAGTGCAGCAGTGATCAAAACACTTTTCCCATAGCATCTCTGTGACTTTCATTAACATCTCTTCAAATTCCCTACAGCTGCTTCCCACAGTACTATTAGCACTAATTGGAGTGTCCTTTGATCAGAGTGGGTGCTGCATGGCTGGCTGGTTTTTAGCTTGTAAATGTTATTAATATAAACCAAAACCCAAAAGCAAAGAATAGGAAAAAGGAGAAGAGAGGTGAATCTCACAACAGAGACTATTGCTTCCTGTGAGCACCTGCTGTGGCAATAGTGACTTTGCAAGTGTAATGTCATGAGAATAAAAGTGACATGAAGAACAGCATGAGGACACAGGAAAAATAGTGCCACAGAGGCTCTGGGAAATACTGCCACAGCATCTTGTGTGTAAGGCTGCAGGGAAAGTAAAAGGCAGGATGTAGAAATGCAGTTGGAAAGCCCTTAACAGTATAGAGGCTGAGGCACTCTGGGGCAGCCAGGATTGACTAATTAAGGCTAAAACTCTGCAGCCAAAAAGCTAAATAATATCCTGTTCACATAAATAAATTATTGGCCAGGCAGACAGAATTACCCCTGCATTTAGCATTGCTGCAGTTGCTACTGGAATACTAGATAAAGTTCAATTTAGATAGAAAGTTGAAAAAAATGGAGGAAGTTCAAAAAAGAGCAGAATGATTAAAGGGTTGGAAAACATGCTTTATACCAAGATAGACCAGGAGCTCAGCCTACTTAGCATATCAAAGAGAAGGTTTAAGGGGTGATTTGATCACAGTTAAAAAAAAAATCCACGGGGAACAGAATTTTCATCGTAGACTTATCTTTGATCTAGCAGGCAGAGATATAATAGGTTCAATAGCTGCAAGTCAAAGCCAGACAAATTTTGAGCAGAAGTGAGACAACTTCCAACTATGATCACACAGCTAATCAATGACTATGATGGTTTTCCACCTGAATTTCTTAAACCAATCTTTTTGTGAAACTCAATTTACTTGAACATGTGATTTCATGGAGATCCCATGCCATGGGGTATGACAGTCTGAGCAGTCTCCTAATGAAGACTTAGACTTCAAGGCCAAACTTAATTTCCTGACTTTTTAACAAAGAATTTATAAATTTAAGTTCTGATTTCATTTGATTTAAAGAAGACCTGAAGACCCCTGAAAGTAAAGCTCAATTGAATTGGTTCCAGGAAGTACTTTATTGAATGGCTACATGAGCCTTTGGTTTATTTACAGAATTTCATATGTATTATGAAATTTATAATGAAATTACAAGACTTATTATGAAGTTAATAAGGTTTTCCTTGCTTACCAGCAGTTTCAAAGAGAAAGATTATCTTCTTACAGCTTCCTGCTCTCTTTTTGCATGTGGGTGGGTGGGCAGGATGCAAAAACCAGCTGCATCACAGGGCAATAAGCAGTTCTTTACCTGCAGCTCAGAGCAGTGCAATGGCAGTGTCTTTTGTAGGAATTATGGAAGTTATTACGTCATTAGTTGTGTATATTATGCAGAAAAAGGGATGTGTAAGCCCCTATTTTACCACTGAGCTCATTTTTGGAGACACCGTTTGGAGGGTCTTTATGTAAGCATTCCTGGCATTAATGAGTCAAGTACTCTTTTTTTCCCCCTTTTTCATTTTCCAAAATAAGAATTCTGATAAACTTAGTTCCACATAAGCTGGGGTTTTTCTTAACAAGCTTTCCATAAGCAATTTTTTTTCTGAGAAAAAAAAATCTCTAAATAGATTACCACAATCTATTTTATGAAATAATAGTTATTCTGTGTTCGTCATATCAAACTCTATGCTAACTCAAACAACTTTAATCTCACTTGAAGTTAGATACTCACCTACCAGGGAGCTTTTCCCATTTCCCAATCAATTAAAGAGGAGCCAAGCTTACACCATTGGTGTAATGAGGGATTTTTCACTTTGGTAAAACACAATTCAAGATCTAGATAGGCATACGTGCTTATACTGCTCAGCTTGTGTGTTATAAAGATTTTCCTACCATGACAGTATTCTGAGCACTTGCCCGAGTGTATCAGAGCACTCAGAGAAAGCCTGTGGCTGTAGTTTCTGTGGAGCTGGCAAGTGCAGCACCCTTGCAGGGCACATCTTGTCTGAAGCACAGAACCTGACTGCAGACCTGTTGTAGCAGTTCAGCTCAGCTGGGGCAGTGCTGATCAGGACTGACTGCTCCATGTAAACCATATCAAGGCAGGTTGGAATTCTTCCCAACAAGCTGTTATGTTCCAGCATGTTTTGATCATGATTAGCTGACATAAGGCATAATAAGATTTGCTTCCTAAGGGTCAGCTGTGGCCAGCATCCTGTCAGCTTTCTGTTTACAGCTGTGTTTCAGCACAGAGCAGCTCTGCAATGCACACCAGCCCAGAGCGACAGCAGCCACACACGGGGCTGTGCAATTGGCACAGGAGATTGTTCCCTGTGAGATGCAGATACATCATTAGACACTGAAAATGAGTCCTTTGCAAGGTGTCAGAACAAGGTCTATGTACAGCTTAAAGACTCATTTTTCCAAATGATGGATTTTGCTCACAGGATGGAGTGATGCAGCTGGCCCAGGTGCTGTGTCCCTTCTTGCAGGAAATCAATACATGCTGAGCCAGCAGCTTGTGACACCCCCTCAGACTCAGAATTCATTAGTGTCCATAGTAGCCTGGCTTGGGCAGCAACATATCAAGTTTAAACTCACCTGCACTCATTTTCAAATGAGATCATTTTAAGGGTATCTAACAGGACAGCTAAACATAAAAGAAATCCAACATGGGGTTTAAATTTTCTCAGGAAGAAAAGAAGGTACCACCTTAATGCTGAAGCTGCTACGATTCGGAAGTGTTGGAGCTAGGGAGGTGCTCAGAGGAGCATCACCACTGTCCCTGCCCTGTCCTTACAGAAAGCCTGAGGCAAGCCTTTTGGATTCCATCAGAAATGTGACACATGGTCTGACCCTGTATAAAAACATCCTTATGCCTGTGACCAAATAGGAGGTTACTATTACAGGAGAGGCTTCTCCTGTGATAATTCTTCCAAAAAATCAAGACTTTAGCAATCAAGACTGTAGATATCTGCTTTGATGGGGAAAATAAAAACACTTCTCAAGGATACAGTCAAGTTGAATATTAATAAGCTCAAAGTTTTGCTCATCTCTTTATTCTTGTCAGAAGAGATAGGTCAATGTCTTTGTTATTTAAACCATCTAAAATGTCCTTTAACTACAGCATTACTATACAGACTATTGGATGGTTGGTTACAGGGTGATTTGGTGAAACCTACCCAATTTATTTTACTAAGGTGTTCAATAATTTTGTCAGGTACTCTTAAAATCTTGCTTAACAAGTTGTGACTGCTGCAGTAATTATGTCTGAGTTAAATTTAGTTTATGCCAGGGCCTTCAGACACTCGATGGGCTGACACTGCAGCGTGTGCACATCCATAACCATCAGAGCCATTGGCAGCTGGGTGGGTTTTTACAGGGTTTACATATTAGATAAATGTCACAAGTGCTTGTGAGCAATAAACTGAAACCCCTGGAAATACTGATTAGAAAGTTTTGAAGAAATTATGGGAATAGTTTTTCAGATAGGTTGTAATTATTCCAATAAATAACTGTACATTATTTCACAAAGCATGATTTAGTTCAATATCAGACAGAAGGGAGAATCCACATCCAGAAGCATTTGACAGAAGTTTTAGGAAATTTTGGCATTTTAACAGTGAGTGCTGTGAGCAATAGTTCTTAATGAAATTCATGTCATTTATTCCAAAGTTGTTGTCCTGCTGAGAAAATAACACCGCTTGTTTATAATGGCTATATTTTGAATTTTATAATTTTTTTAATTCTTTTTGAAACAGGTCATTTTTATTTTCTGGAAGGGCAAAACGATGCTCTGCTTTGCGGAAATAGCTCTGATGCTGGGTAAGACCAAATTTCATCATATTACTGCACTGTGTAGAAATTAGATCTGTGTTCCACAGATGTGCACTTTGAGTGGGGCTTGTTTTCAGTGATCACTTCCTTTCACGTAAGAAAGGCTTTTACACTGGGCTTAGGATCTGTGCTCCTCATCAGAGCTCAGTGGATTGGTCAGGTGAACTGGGTGTTCGCATGATGAATAATTTAGTATTAGTATAGCTCCTGTGTGGTTGATAAGTAACAGAAAGAGCAATACCTGATCAGGAAACTTGAAAAAACATGTTATTTTGCAGTCCTGGCTGCACATATGGGTATACTAACATCCAGTTGATAACAGTAAAATTATTAAATAGTTAATGCGCAGTTTGTCCTTGCAGGCAGTGCCCAGAAGGATATACTTGTGTGAAAGCTGGCAGAAACCCCAATTATGGCTACACAAGCTTTGACACCTTCAGCTGGGCTTTCCTGTCACTGTTTCGGCTAATGACCCAGGACTTCTGGGAAAACCTCTATCAGCTGGTGAGAAATTTTTAATGAAAAATAGACCAAATATGTTTGTATCAGTGATGCAAAAGGACTAGAGGAAATTTTCTTATCTGAATTTTAACAGTATAAAAAAGAGGACTTCTGTTAACATATACTTGCTTCTAAGTGTATTATTATTTCCAGACTCTTCGAGCTGCTGGGAAGACATACATGATATTTTTTGTTCTGGTGATTTTTCTGGGATCTTTCTATCTGATAAACCTGATCCTGGCTGTGGTGGCCATGGCCTATGAAGAACAGAATCAAGCAACCCTGGAAGAAGCAGAGCAGAAAGAGGCAGAATTTCAGCAGATGCTGGAACAGCTGAAGAAGCAACAAGAAGCAGCACAGGTATTGTTTATGGTGTAGTAATGCAAGACTGTAAGGAAGTGAGTTTACTTCACAGATTCAACTTCTGCTTTCTGAAGTTGGAAATATAAAGCACCCTGTTGGTCTTTCAATGACAGAGCTAGCTCAGAGGTTTTCTGTTCTGCACTGAAGAAAGATATTGGGAATGACTCAGCCATCAAGAAGGAATATTCAAAACTAGGTATAGGTTATTCTCTATGTTTTTCTAGTCTAGTATCATTAACATAGTCTGGTAGACTTCTGAATTTAAAATTTACTTATGAAGGAAGAGAGAAGTCTATGACCAAAACATACCTTGAGTCAACTGATTAATAATAATTAGAAGAAAAATGTAGGGAGAGAATAGCCTATAGAAAGTGTCAAGATCTGGGACATCTGGAGTAGAAATTATGTATAAGTAAATTAGAGAAAGGAAAGCATTATGTTTTGGTTTGCATAAATTCCTTCTGCATTATGGCAGGCAGCAGCGGTGTCAGCAACAGCAGTGACAGCATCTGCAGAGTCCAGGGAGCCCAGTGCTGGAGGAGAAGCAGGAGGGCTCTCAGAAAGTTCCTCAGATGCATCAAAATTGAGCTCAAAGAGTGCAAAAGAAAGGAGAAATAGAAGGAAAAAAAGGAAACAGAAGGAACAGTCTGGAGGAGAGGAAAAAGATGAAGATGAATTTCACAAGTCCGAATCAGAAGACAGCATCAGGAGGAAAGGTTTCCGATTGTCTATTGAAGGCAATAGACTGACATATGAAAAGAAGTATTCTTCTCCACATCAGGTATTGCCTATAGGGTTTTTTTAGTAAAAGCATATATTTAAAGCATCATAGGCTATTGCAAAACTACTTAAGTCTTCCTAAACTACAGTCATACAATGCTACTGCATAAACAAAGGAAATACTGATACCTTTATTACATTAATTAACATAGCTAGTGCTTGAGAGGAAGTGCTCTAGCTGCTAGATTGCCTTGTAAAAGACCCCCTCATAATTAAATGTAACCTCATATCTCTGTTCTAATAGGATTATTTAAAAATCATATTAAAATATTCTCTGATTGATTATGTAGGGTTCCTTTTAGCATGATTATATATTACCTAAACTTGGTAAAATGCTACAGTATTTTTCTGTTATAATAGCCTCACATTTTCCTCTTGTTTCAATTATGTTTGATCCAATGTTTGCTCACTATGGGCAAGATGCTACATGTGTGAGACATACTGCATTTATGGACTTCTTTTCTTGATGGGAATTATGCAATTAATTTACTTGGCAACTTTAGCTGAAAAAGGAGTGTTCAGCACTGGTTTTGTATTAAGAATCCACAAACGGTAATACTTCTATCTGCAAAATACATCTCTAATGAAATACATGCAAAAATTTCACAGCAGCAGGTAGCTTCCAGGTAATACGGTTTCTCTCATTTAAGGAAAAAAGAAAACCAATGCTAATCTAATAACAGTGCTAAGTTTGAGGATTTCAGCTAACCATCACATCTTTTGTTTGCCTGCAGTCTTTGCTGAGCATTCGTGGCTCCCTGTTTTCCCCAAGGCGCAACAGCAGAACGAGCCTCTTCAGCTTCAGAGGTCGAGCAAAGGATGTAGGATCAGAAAATGACTTTGCTGATGATGAGCACAGCACTTTTGAAGACAATGACAGCAGAAGGGATTCTCTGTTTGTGCCACGCAGGCACGGTGAACGGCGCAACAGTAACATCAGCCAGGCCAGTAGGTCCTCCAGGATGCTGGCAGTGTTTCCAGTGAATGGGAAGATGCACAGCACCGTGGATTGCAATGGGGTGGTTTCCCTGGTTGGTGGACCATCTGTCCCTACATCGCCTGTTGGACAGCTTCTGCCAGAGGTGATAATAGATAAACCAGCTACTGATGACAATGTAAGAAAGTTTTAAATAGCTTAGGCATGGTGGCCTTTCCTTACTGCACCAGCCAGTGTTTTCTACAGAATGGAACCCTTGGCAATGCTTCCTGGTTGGTCAAGCTGTGAATGCTCCTGCGTCTTGTAAAATCTTTAGCAAATAAAACAGCTAAGATAGGTTTGCAACCTAAGCATTTACTTACAAAGATTCTCATAACTAACAAATGCAAGTCGCAGTTTCCAAGTAATAAAATAATAACATACACATTCATAAAAATGCTATGCTTCACTGTTTTACTGTGCCATACTTCCCTTTAGCTGATCTAAAGGTCCATCTAGCTATTGTACTTAACATACAATGGAAAATATTAAACAAAAATGTTATAAAACTGCAATCAATATGATGCTGTATTAACATTATCAAAATTAGCATTATTAGTTAATTTTGATATCCTTCTTCCTTATCAGCCTGGTTAAAAATGTAAGGAAGTTGTCAATTCCTTATTACCGTTTATTTCTCATTCCTATATATTTTCCATCCATTTCTGGTGGAGTATTGTAGTACAGACAACAAATAGTTCATTGGAAGACCACAGTTCAATATATACTTCCAAAAATGCAAATGTCTGTGTGAACATATGTGCAGCACATATTGCTGCCATTCTCTTATCGTACACAAGGTAAGAGAAAATGTCTCCAAAAAATTCTTGCTTAGTCCAAATTTGTCCTCTCAGACTGCTAAAAAATACTAGCATGAGGAAGCATGAGGAAGTCAGACTTTTCTTACTTGCTACAGTTTGATTAGGGGAAGAGACTATTATGCTACAAACCCCAGAATATTCTGTCAGCAAGAGCAAGGAAAAAAAAAGATACAATTTGCAAAATTTTGTGCAATATTTTGAACTCAACCCTTTTCCATTTGTTTAAATTTGAATGTTTAAAGACTTTTCATATATTGAAGAAAAAAATGCAAAAATTAAGTAAATAAACTCTCAATCTTGAACTGTAGGTACCTCTGACCTAATGCCTTTCTAAAATTATTTAAAAGGATGCTAAAAAGTAAAAAAAGTCCGACGTGAACAAATACGGAGTGCACGGAGCACGTGTCCAAGCTAAGACACTACTAACAGGTTTATGTAGCATTTGCAAATCTGGTTGTTTCTTCAGCGTGGTCTCACCTACTGTTGTTCTCTCTATAGGGCACCACGACAGAACCAGAAATGAGGAAGAGAATATCAGGTTCTTTTCACATTTCTATGGACTTCTTGGAAGACCCAGCTTTAAGGGAAAGAGCCATGAGTATTGCTAGCATCCTCACAAACACTGTGGAAGGTGTGTGCTATGCATAGCTTAATATTTAAACCTGTTCTTCCCGTGGATTTCTGAAAATTTGTGTTGAAACTTGAAAACAGATTTAAAATAGCTTAAGTACAGATAACATCCAACAAACTGACACATATTTATCAGTAAACTCAAAGCTCTTTATTTATTAAGGTTATTACATAACTAAGCATTAAAGTTATTACATAAGGAAACATTTCTATCTTATTGTTTTGTCACCATCTAACTCATGTGCATGGTCATAACTGAGTGGATGCTTATGCACAGTAATTAGAAATTTACTATTGGACACAAAAAAGCCACTGAATCTTATTCAAGCATATGCAACAATTGTTAAAATATATATGCGTTTTTGCAGTTGTATTTATTCATTTATTCTTTAAAGCTATTCTAGGTGACCAAAATGTTTTTTTTTCTTGAATTTGGGATGAAAATTTTTCACTTAAATGCTAAAAATTACAAAATAAAAATATTTACATTCTAGAACAGTAGGTGGGAGAAACAAGCTGAAGTGTAATCAAGGAAAAATTAAATACATAATACAAACTGATACATAAATTGATGCTGATTGGCATAGTGATTGGAATACAAGGAAGTTGTGCTTGACAGATAAGCTTTGAACATAGCAAATATATTTGATAGCAATTTTTAAAGACTTTCCTTATAGCCCTGTGGAATGGGGGCTTAAAGATTAATCAGTACCACTACAGGCCGAAAACTTCACTGGTACAATTCATTTTGGAATGAGGAATGTTAGAGAAATCACATCGTTAAATATATATCAACTTTCTTTTCCCCGCAGAACTTGAAGAATCAAGACAGAAATGCCCACCATGTTGGTATAAATTTGCAAATATTTTCTTAATCTGGGACTGCAGTCCACATTGGTTAAAAGTTAAGCATATTGTCAACTTAGTGGTAATGGACCCGTTTGTTGACCTGGCTATCACAATTTGCATTGTGTTAAATACACTCTTTATGGCTATGGAACATTATCCGATGACTGACGAATTCAATAATGTACTTTCAGTTGGAAATCTGGTAAGTTTGTTGGGGTTTTACGTTCATTATTCAGAAGGAAATATACCTGTAATAACTGAAAGAAAAGGTTCTAACAGCTTTTTGGGTATTTATCGGCCTTCAGATATAAGCATCAGAACATTTTTGGAAATTTGACTGTTGATCCTGACTCATATAGCTTAGGATACTGTAAAATCAATATACTGTTGTGTTCTACAAAACCAAATTAAAAATTTAAAGCTTGGCTCCAATGTTACATTAAGTAAAGTCCATCTTAAGCAGTTTGATTTGTGTAACTACTAAACCAGGAAATGCACTGCTTCCATGAAAGAGACACTATGCAAATAAATGCAGTGCTAATTTCCCAATCAATGCAATACAAATCTGTAAATTATGAATATGTTTTTAATTGCTGTTTCCTGAGCAGAAACTTGCAATAGCTAAAAGATCCCTTTAAAATCATTTCTAGAATTTTCTCTAGCAAAAGTCTTTTTATATGGATAAGTGGATTGTTTTCTTTCTACACTTTATGTAAAAAAATACTTTTTCCTCTCCTATTTTTTATTGTTTTTATCCTCTGATAATTAGTAAGATATATTTTCCTCATGTTGTCAGCTGTATTTTCTCCCTTTCTCTCTGCTTCAAAAAGATAAATTATTAAAGATTTCATGAGTTAACATTTTGTAGCTCTGATGCTTTTGAACTGACAGGTTTGATCACATAGAAGTATCTGCAGCTACAGTCCTACTTTATATCTTACTTTAAGAATTGATTTCTTATAATGTGAATTTTAATAATCCTGGTTTTGTAATGAGGAACAAATAGATCATGTAAATAACCATAGAATTTAGGAGGGAGAATGAGTAGAAAATTGCACAGCTGATTTTCATATACTTAAAATACAGGTAATGCTGAACCTTTGTTTCCTAATAAAATGTAAATCCTGTGTTATAACATTTTATAGGTTTGTTTTCCAACCAAGAAAATTCCATATAAATCTTGGTGTACCTCTGACTACAAAGGGAGTGTGAGAGAACCTGTCTAAAAGCACCACATTCTTCCAGTTCTAGGCTCCCTGACATAAACCCCTTTGCCCGTAGAGGGGATCCTGGAGGTTGCCTGCTCCAGTAGTTCCAGTTTAAAGCTCCTTGTGCCATTCTGATTGTTAGGAACCTAAGTCAGCATTTCAAACTGTATAATTCCTATGTCTTTCTCAGGGGTTCCAATCCTGTGTCTTAAAAATTGGTGACCTTTCTCTGTCTGGTGCTTGTACCTAGAGTGTATTTAAAGACTTTAACAGTCTATCTTGAGTATTGGTGTTCCTAGGCAGAGCAAGTCAGACTCTTCTTTCCTGTCTCCTGATTATCTCACTTAGATTATTCTCTTTAGCTGTCCTATTTTCTTTTCAGCTTGCTAGAAAATGGGTTATCAAAATAAAAAAAATAAAAAAACCAAAACCCAAACGTTTCAGAGCAGGGCTCAAGCAGTTTTTAATGGTGGCTTTAGTACATTCCTATCCTAAAAGAAATTCTCCCAAGACTTCCCTCAAAGCTACTCAGGGTTATTACTTTAGTGGATCTTAAATATAATTCCTACTTCATTCAGCACAGAAACTCATGATGAGAAACCACTACCAGCAGCACTTTGTTTAAAATGCATTCTTAAATACTCTTTTATTCCTGACATCAAGGTGTTTGAGCCAGTAAGTTTACTGAACTTACTGGGCACACCCAGGTAGAAGTTATTTAGCTTCAGGAAATTTACTGTATCAACTGAGATACATTATAATATACCATTTATTCATCTGATATGAATAATCACTGCTCTGTTGAACTGAATGGCAGGTCACAGCAGGCAAGAAGCTACCCCTCTGTAGTCTTAGACTGGGCCTCATTTGTAGTTTGTATACCAAGAAAGGGCTATACCATTTATTTGCTTGGAAAGCATTCTGGTTTATGGTCTGAAAATCAAATTTGGGACATTGTAAAACAATGAGCAAGTCCATTTCCTTAGAAAGTTGAAATTGGAATTTAAATGTTATACAACAAAATTTTATGTAATTTTTTAAATATAAAATTAAATTAATAGAAAAAATTACCGGACACACTTGTTATGGGAAGGTGGGCATAATAGTAAATGTAACTATTTTAAAGTATTTAAGTAAGCTTTTGGATAAGACATAGCTTGAATTAAAAACCTAGACAACAACTAGAACTGGAGTATTATGTTTCACCATGAAATAACAAACTGCCTTTTGAACTCAGGTCTTCACTGGAATCTTCACAGCAGAAATGTTTCTCAAGATAATTGCAATGGATCCTTACTACTATTTCCAGGAAGGCTGGAATATTTTTGATGGTTTTATTGTAACCCTTAGCTTGGTTGAACTTGGTCTTGCAGATGTGGAAGGACTATCAGTTCTTCGATCATTCCGATTGGTAAATATACTTCAATTGTACTGATTTTTAAATGTGACTTCATTAAAATAATTTTATTTTTATCTTTAAAATTTGCTTGATGTTTGCCATGACACTGATCCTGAGGACAGTTTCATTAGCACAAATCCACACTAATTGTGGTATCTTACAGACTTCAGTGGGAACTGAGAGATCCAAACAGATTCCAGTGTATCCATTGTATATAAACACTTCAAACATCCTGCTATGCAGAAATAAATTGACTCACTAGAGGTATTATGCCCTGATTGGAATCACAGGAATAAATCTCTACAAATATTGCTTGAAAAGTTATCCAGATGATTTTAACAGATGAACCTTAGATTTAAGTTCAAATCAGTGGCTCCTTTGGCCTTCAGTAAAAGCTATGCTTTGAGAATATTAAATTACAATTTTTCTAATTTTTTTTGAGGGAAACTTCCATCTTCATGCTTTTAGACAAGATGATACCCTTTGACAGTCCAACTAAAGGCATATTTTGCAGCAATATCCTTCCACAAATTAACTTTAAAATATCCTTGTGTTTTTCTGGTTCTCTTAACAATATTTTTCTTTCCTTTCAGTTACGAGTTTTCAAATTGGCAAAATCTTGGCCAACCCTTAATATGCTGATTAAGATTATTGGCAACTCCGTGGGGGCTCTGGGGAATCTGACCCTGGTGCTGGCCATCATTGTGTTCATTTTCGCTGTGGTTGGGATGCAGCTGTTTGGGAAAAGCTACAAGGAATGTGTCTGCAAGATCTCCAGTGACTGTGAACTCCCTCGCTGGCACATGCACGACTTTTTCCACTCTTTCCTGATTGTATTCCGAGTGCTGTGTGGAGAATGGATAGAAACAATGTGGGACTGCATGGAGGTTGCTGGCCAAGCCATGTGCCTGACAGTCTTCATGATGGTCATGGTGATTGGAAACCTAGTGGTATGTTAACAAAAGTGTTAACAAAAATGATTTGGCAAGAGAGTGGTCTCAGTCCTGAAGTGAACTAAGTGCTCTGGCTCAGCTTCAACAAAGCACTTAAGCAGATGGTTTAAAGAAATGCTTAAAGTTAAGCTTAAGAGCTTTTTTGGATAGAGAACAAAATATTCTGCCATGTCAAAATCCTAAGAATGTCAGAGTGGGCACTTAAGAATGTGACTAATTTCTCTTTTGGCCCTTTGAAAATATTTTGTGCTCTGAATAATTTTAGTTTATGGGCTCTTTATAAACCATTTGCTGTGGATTTTTTTATTATTTATACAATATGATTACTCACCCGAATAATCTAATTTTTTTGTGTGATGGGGTAAGTTAAACTTTTTAGTGATGCTGAACAGCACCATTTTTAGCTTGTAAGCTTTTGACACAAAAATAGTCATATGTTGTGGGGAATTAAAGACACATTTACAGATATTAGTCCATTGTACAAATATTTTTGAATAGTGAGCAGGACCTAAACTAAGTGAAATAAGCTTGGTTTTTATTGCAGAGAGAAAAATTTTTGACGGTAAGTTTTTGGTTATGGTGTATAGTTGGGATTTCAGTCTTTGATGTCACTAATAGGACATTTTTTTATTAAAATGAATGTTATTTTTTTAAATGAAGTCTAGAACATCTTTTTTTTAAATCTTTCTGCAGGTATTGAACCTATTTTTGGCCTTGCTCTTGAGCTCATTTAGTGCAGACAACCTTGCTGTGACAGATGATGATAATGAAATGAACAATCTCCAGATTGCTGTGGCAAGGATTCAGAAAGGCATAGATTATGTGAAGAGAAAAGCACGTGAATTCATCCAAAAAGCTTTTGTTAAAAAACAGAAAGCTTTGGATGAAATCAAGCCACTTGACGATTTAAACAACAAAAATAGCTGTATTTCTAATCATACAACTGTGGAACTAAGCAAAGACCATGACTTTATTAAAGATGCAAATGGAACCACCAGTGGTATAGGCACAGGCAGCAGTGTGGAAAAATACATAATTGATGAGAGTGATTACATGTCCTTCATAAACAACCCAAGCCTCACTGTGACAGTGCCCATTGCACTTGGAGAATCCGACTTTGAAAATCTAAACACAGAGGAATTTAGTAGTGAATCAGACCTGGAAGAAAGCAAAGAGGTATTTAGATATTTTTTGCGTTTCTCTCTGATCTTTTGAGGGTCTTTGTTATATGTGGGATTTTGTTTGGTTGTTTGAGGTTTTTTTGTTTACTTCTCATAAGCCAGTGTATTCAATTCTTAATCATTTATTTTGACACTTCTTTGTAGATGGGCATAAATGAGTGTATAAAGGAGGACTTAATTCTTGATGAACAAAATTGTGGGAAAGAGTTAAAAATTATAGCCTCCAAGAGGGGATAAGAGGCCAGATAAGGGAGACTCAACTAATCCATAAAAGCTGTATATGGTGCACATGGTAGTTGCAATCACTTGTAGGGGACAGTGCCTTAGCTGCAGTGTTATTCCACCAGAAATTTTTGTTTGCCTTCTGTGACAAGGGTCCCATAAGGTGTGTGATACATCTTCTCTCTGCCTCTTGAAAAAGCAGATATAAACCAGAAAGGATATAGATCATTTATGTAACTCCTTTAGACATTCCTTTAGACATATGAATTTTTTAGGTTTTAAAATTATCAGGTCTTCTAGACCTAGATTCCCATAAAAAGAAGTCTTAACAATAGACTCTCCCATATACTTCAAATTTACTTGGTTGTTAAAATTGAAAAGAACCAACAAATGACAACATCTACTGCTGTAAAAGAATGCTAAAGCAGACTATTGATATAAAGCCTTTTGAAGAACTATAATTTTTAAGAGCATATTAAGGCTATAACTATTCCATTACGTAACATTTTGTATGTGGCTATTTTAGCAAAATTAATGGATTCGTTGACAGAATTTGCAAAACTACAGCCTCAATTACTTATTTTGTCACCATTTTAGTCAACTAGAAAATTACCTTTCCAGACACTCACCAATATTAATTTTATCACTTGAGAAACCTCAGCCTTAACCAGCTAGTTACGATTTTGGAAACAGTGCAGCTTCTTTACAGGATAGCTCATCTTCCCCCTTTGTCCCACTGTTGTATTGCTAATAGTGCTTCAGACACCACATTTTAGGGTAGCTGAATTCTTTACCATTATCCTTTCAGTGTGTATAAGAGCCCTCTAGTGCTCTCAGCAAACACTCAGTGTTAGGCTAAGCGCAATTTTTGGATCCTCCTCCAAGGAAGGAGACCTGTACAAAACAGCCTTTCCCCATAGCAACTTATTTCAGAGACAGTGTTGTTCCCATTTCCTAATTAGTATCTGAAGGATTAATAATTCTTTTCCTCAAATATTAGCTCAAATGTCTATAATTAGCTTGACTTATGCATATTAACCACTGCTGCAATAAAGGTTCTTAAAATTTATTTCAGCACATTATAAACCACCTCCAGCATGAAGAATTTCAAAATAAAACATTTAAACAGAGGAAAACTTTCCTTTAGAAGAAAACAGCAACTTATCATCTACTCCCTACAACAAGCTTCATGCTGTCCAGTCCAGTCTTCCAACTCATCACAGATCAGGCAGTCAAACAGAGAGACACCACCTGGTTTATGACTGACCAATGGAGAATTGATCCCACTGAGACATAGCTCAGTTTAGGAAGGCTTAGGAGAGCTGTCTGCTGATGTGCTGCACCCTGTACCAACAGGGTTACCTTTTATCCCATTGAAAAAATACTATGACATTTCTGACTTATTACTGCTTTAATAAGGGTTTTGTTGTTAGTGTTTGGGTTTTTTTTGTCCTTAATACCAAAAGGTCTCCTGCCACCTAGCACTGATGAACCTGGGAGAAGGTTGTAGCGAGGTGGGGATCAGGCTCTTTTCCCAAGTAAGAAGAGACAGGAGGAGGAAATGGCCTCAAGTTGCACTAGTGGAGGTTTAGATTGGATATTGGGGAAAATTTCTCCACTGACAGGCTTGTCAAGCACTGGAATAGGCTGCCCAAGGAAGTGGTTGAATTGTCATACCTGGAGGTATTTAAAAGTTGTAGCACCTGGACAAATGGTTCAGTGGTGATCTTGGCAGTGCTGAGTTTATAGTTAGGCTCAGTGATCTATATTGCAGTTGTTTCATTATTTTGTTTAGCCATAGATATTCAATTTTTTTTTTTAAAATTTGGTTTCCAACTTATGCCTCTCTCTCTTTATGCTCATCATGTTGAAAATTCATTGATAAAACACAATCTGATTTTTTATGGGCTTTAACTACCTCAGCCTTATTGTATGCAGATTCTGCTTCACTCTGAGCTAGGCTTTCAGCAACTTTAATTTGGATTTACTAGCCTCTGAAGTATGGACTTCTGTGCTTTTATCCCTTGTTCCTCTGAGCTCCCACCTCATTTATGTAGTTATTTTTAGACACTTACCTGATTTTCAGTAGACACTACAAATTCCTGTATATTTGTTTAAGATTCATTATTTCTATGTAGGTCAAGAGATAATTATGGCTTATTGTGATCATAAATCTTCTCAGGTTTAGCATCATTACCCAAATTTTTAAGTTTAAAACAAAATTTTATTTGAAATCTGATCTGTTACTTATACACCTCCTACTTGATAGATTCATACAGTGCAGGAGGAAAACCAGATTGTGTAAATTTCTCAGATGTTTATCAACAATTTACTTACGTTGAATTCTGGAACATTCAAAACCATTGTCTAATTTACTTATTCCAGCCTCAAAAAATATTTGCCTTAAAATTATTTACTGTTCATTTGGGATGCTTCTTTTCTTTACAGAAGTTAAATTCATCTAGTTCGTCTGAAGGTAGCACAGTTGATATTGGACTTCCTGCAGAAGAACAACCAGAAGCTGAACCTGAAGAAGCCCAGGAGCCAGAGGCCTGCTTCACAGAAGGTATTTGGAACAAAAACACGAGTAATAATTAGTAATAGAATTACATAATAATTTTCTATATAAGTTAAGTATTAAGATTTATGGATCGTATTACCCTTTTGTTAGTGTTTAAGCTCTGATTATTTCCAGTAGTACCTTTAGTCTATAATATATTATATGGACACTGACACCACAATTATACTATGTTTCAGATAAGCAGTTAAGAAAATATTTTCTTGAAATGTACCTCTATTTTTAAAGTAAAAAAGATATGGTATTGAATGATTTATTTTAGTATGTTACGGTACTTTAAGAGTTTAGTTACAGATAATGAACACACTAAAAGTATTCTTCACAGATCTCTAAGTGCTTTGTAAAGTATACATTACTAAAACAGCTGTTTAGTGATAAACAAAAACTACACCTAGATGGTCTTGTGCAAAATGCTACATGAATCTCCTAAAAATTGGCAAAAGGAGAAGGAAGAGCCTTGTGTGCCATGTGGGGCAAGAACAGTCTCACCTGAGGGACTCCTTTATTTTTCATTCTTCCTTCTGTTGGCCCAGAATTCAATAAAACCACGGTCTGGTGATAAATGTTTTTCCAATGGCATTTCCTTGGGAGAAACCTTATGGATGTTTGCATGTGAAGGAGGTGGGGAAAGAAATATTATTCAAAACAGTAATATAAGGATACAAATGCCATTTTTGGTATCTGTAAGCAAAAGTTAGATTTAGGCATTGGGGAATAAATGCTATTGTCAAGTTGGATTACTTCTGGACATGATAACAGATCATTCTTTAGAAATTTACGTTGAACTTGTAAGAAATAGTACTGTAATAGTCTAGGATTTGTCACAGAAAATACCATTATGTATTGCTAGTATTTTTCTACATTAAAGTCAACAGCTAAATCATAAAAGTGTAAATAAATTAGGGGCACAAATTAGAGAAATCATCTGATATCAAAAACCTCAGAACTCTGATAAGAGGCTTAGATTTTTCCATGCAATGAATACAACATTGTCTGAATTGAGTATCCTGAACAAAAGAAGGTACAGTTTAACATCATTTGCCCATGTTTTACTACATAAACCTACCTGAAATTTGGATGAGTTTTTATATTTTAACTCTTACTTTGTATTCTGTAATTTGGCTTCATGTTTGATGAACTTTTATTTTTGTGTGCACTGTAGTGAGCACTTTTTGATAGATGAGAAAAACATTCTTCTCACTTGTTCCTTTACTGTAAATCCCAATTGTCTCAATGTTGTTTTTTTTCTTTGAAGAAAAAGAAGGTTACTGGGTGAAAATCTATTGGATTTTTACTAAATAGTAAAGATAGCATTGTATCATTAGCAGAATGCATAACCAAAATTAATGCAACAAAAATCTCTTCTTGTTTTCCTCCTCTCATTACATCCACTGTTGTAAAGGCTGTGTAAGAAGGTTCAAGTGCTGTCAAGTAAGTATAGAAGAAGGGAGAGGAAAGCAGTGGTGGAACCTTAGAAAAACCTGCTTCAGGATTGTTGAACACAACTGGTTTGAGACTTTCATTGTCTTTATGATTCTCCTCAGTAGTGGAGCTCTGGTAAGTAAAACATGAACAGAATGTTTCCATGTTGTCAAAAAACTCCTTAAAATTCTGTCTTCTAGCACTGTTATAACTTAACACAATTCCATGTCTTCAAAGGAAATGACTAAATTTTATTCAGGCCTTGGGAAAAATAGCAACAGTCTCCTCTCAACAATAGATAGAAAATGGAACAGACATTAGTGAGTAGAGAGAGCCTATCTCCGTTGCTGGAAGTGGCAGTGATATGCTTCAGGCAGAGAGAAACAACATGTGGAGAAGAGAACATACTAAACTTTCTTATTGGAGTGTGCTCTCTCCTTTCACTGCTGCTTACTGATGTAGGTCAGGGAAAACGAGTGTCCCTGTTGTAGTGTTTGGAACTAAAATGGCATAAACAGTTCAAAACACCTTGCAAAGGCCAGGCCTGGCTTATGGAGTCCCAAAAATGCTGTGTGCTAGAGCAGCAAAAACAGCTAAGACTGTGTGGATTTTTTTGATTCCTTTCTATGAATAGGACTTTATTATTTAGACTTAAAATTCAGCTTCTACTAATTCATACTCATGTAGACTGAAGGGACATCTGCAAAAATATGAATTTGCTCCAACAAGTATGCAAGGGCAAAATAAAGGGGAGCCAACCATAATAGAAATCTAAGAATTATTCTGTTTTTGTTTGGTCAAATATCAACACAACCATCAGAAAAACAATTTTTCTGCAATACCATATCACACCTTTCCTGTCATTTAAAATTCTCCAAATAACAAAAAAGAGCAAGTTTACTCCATTGAATTTTGGTTCATACAACTAAGTGGAGAAAATCTTCAGTGATCAGACTTTAAATGAGAAAAGTAGTGGAAGGAGAGTTGAAAAAGGTGAATTTCTGTTACTGTATTTAGAGGAAGTCTGAGACAAGATCCCACAATCGTGATCTGTTAGTACTTTGTGCTTGTGAGCCCAAGGTGTGTCATTCAAAGAACCTTTAAAGAGGCATGGATTAGCCCAAGCCTCTGGATTTGTGAGACTGCTCTCTCTTTAAAGTCTTTAGTGATAGTGAAAAGTCTCTGTATCTACCAGCACTGTATCCCATATTCACCCCAAGGCCATGCTCCAGACAAACCTCCCTGTCACCACAGGCAGGAAATGTGGCAGGCACAGGCGGGGTGCCAGGGCTGCCAGGCAGGGAGCAGACCCGTTCCTGCTGGCTCAGCCTCTGGCATCACCCCACCTGTACAATGAATGACATGTGCTGACTTCCCAGTTTTCAGGGAATACATGGGTGTCAGGTGCCATAGTGCCTGATGCAAGTAACCAGAATGACACAGATCTTAGCTTGATGTCCGATATACAAACACTGATCATTTGAACTGACAGATGTCAAGTGGTTCAAAAGCAGGCTGGGTAAAAATGAATGTTAGTATCAAAAAGTATCCAAATCTTTGCAAGCTAGCAGGTTATTCCTGATAATACTGTTCTTTCAGCCTGATAAAATCAGTCTCCATAGGAAATAATAACATAATTGAAATTTGAAAACAATGAAAAAGAATTTATGAAAAGCAGGAGCTCTTTGTTTTTTCAATTGCCTAAAACTGAGAACACAAAAAGTGTAAATAACATGGCAATGAGCTAAAAAATTTTATGTATTTCATAAAATGTGAATAATGAAGCAGGTAATTGATAGAATTTTTTTAAAAGAAAGAAAGTACTTATTTTAAGATTTATGACTTAAAATTTTCAGGAAGCCAGAGAACTTAAGAACAAAAAGTAGATTGTGTTGATGTTGTCCTGAAAATTTTACAGCTATGGCCCTGGATTTTGAACTTGGGTCTACCTACATACAAGCCAAATGATCTCAGTAAAATTTAGTTCAGGCACAGCACTGGTCAGAATCAATTCTATTTGTCACTATGGAGTATGATCTGAGAAGAATAGTTCACTATCAGCAATAAATAAATAGATTTTAAAAAATATCTGACTAGTGGAGTGGTTGCTGTGTAATATCTGCTTCTTCCTCCTGTGACCTGGAAAATGTATTTCCATAGGGAAAAAACAGATATATACTGAGTTACCAGAAAAAGAAGCATTAGATAGAAATGACATGCTCTCGCCTTTTCTTGAAGACATTTTCCATTTTTTGCTGCCTTTTTTGGTTTGTTGTGTTACAACCTGAAGTATGTGCAGAAACAAAAAATAACATATTTGTGAATGTTTATGCTCACAGGCCTTTGAAGACATATATATTGAACAGCGTAAAACTATCAAGACCATGCTGGAATATGCTGACAAGGTCTTCACTTACATCTTCATTCTGGAAATGCTGCTGAAGTGGGTGGCCTATGGCTACCAAACATATTTCACTAATGCCTGGTGCTGGCTGGACTTCCTGATCGTCGATGTATGTAGTCCATTGCCTAGGTGACACTTTTAGATTTAGCTGATAATTTTTAAACTTACTTTTTCTGCAGCCATAATACCTATTAATGCCAACTAGTTTACTTTTCAATTTGAAAAGAAAAGTAGCTGGAAAAATTCCTTGTTTTTCACTTTATGCTTGTAGCACTGCCTTGCTGTGTTAGGAGAGACTGGAAGCTCTCCTGCTGAACAGAAGGAGCTCTGGTGGTAGCCCCCAGGCAGTTGGGAGCTTTATCCCTCCTTTACTGTTGAAAGAGGCCATGCTGCCCTGCATTCTGGCCTGGGCTGCTCACTCCCACCCTCAGGCCCTTCATTCCTCCTGCTGTGCTCTAGGTTGAATCCAGCATTCAGATGGGCGTCTGATCCACCAGACATCAGACAACCACCTGAATCAAAACTCCTCTGGTAAGAAAATGAACAGCGTGTCCACAAATTTCAGCATATGGAAAAATTACAGCTCCACAAGGAAAGCAAGATTTATCTCTAGCACTGGTAGTGTGGCTTAATTAGCACTGAAGTCCAGTAAACACTACTGAGCTTGCAGTCTTCACAGACATGTTTGAAATCTTTGCTCCAAGGGTTATCTCATACTTCTAGCTCTATGGTACTGTGCTGTGAAATGGGAGAGAACATTTCTTGGTGCATTGATACAATTATGAAGCATTTAAGAATATCCTAAGGGTAACCCCTGGGAAAAAACCTCCAGTGTGCAGGAATGCATACAGTTTCTGCAGTTCCTGCATTTCTGTGGCTGAACCTCAAATACTATGTTTTATAGAGTTACAAAACCAGAAACAGTCACTATATTTTCAAGACAGTAATTTCCAGTAAAACGTTTACAAAAAAATATAGAACATGCTCAGGTTTAAAATTAGAGTTCCTTTAATCCCGATTTCAATGACTTAGAAATGTACACTGAATAGACAAAAAGAGACCTTTATAAGAATTTATTCTCCCAAAGTATTGCCAAAAAGTCTAACACTTTCTCAATGTGTTCCCATCATACAATGGGTAATCAGAACATCAGAGCAAATAATTTTCTTCAGATTTCTTTTTGGTTGGTTGTTGGTTTTGTTTTTGATGGATGTTTACAACATTTTTGAGTTTTGCACATTGTGTTTTAAATATATCTAGGAGTCCAGTCCACATGTACAGCTACAGATAACCATGTTTCACACAAAGAAAATACCCTCTCTTGGAAAACACTTGGATCTTTAGCATTGAAATTATCAAAGTGGGTACTAAGTACACCTACAACAAGATTGAACAAGCATGCAAGCAGAAGCAGCTGTTCATTTTCTAAACTAATTTTCTTTAATATTTTACCTTATTAAATCATAATATCCCAAACATTCATCTTGTGAATGTGAAAATGTGAATACATCATTACATGAAGGTATAGTACATATTCAAGTGTCTGAATTAGTTAATGATAAATGCTGGATTTACACACATGGATATTTTCTTTAATTTTTCCTTTAGATTGTGGCAGCTTCGAAGTTTTAAGTGATACAATGAATGTGCTAGAAAAACAAATTTAAATTTCAAAAGAACCAAGTTTTGTGGTTGCTAGAGCTGCTGAAAAGTTCAGAAAACTATTAACTTTCAAAAGCTAAAAATTTCACATATATTGCTTGTTTTTAAATATGAGCACAGTCCTAGAACTCTCTTTACCTCATGCATTTTTCTTTATAATGAAAGAGTACATGAGAACATTATGCTGTTTTTGGCTCAATAAATAGTTAAGGAATTAGAACAGCATAATGAGGGAACATTTAGAGAAAATGGGAAACAAACAGAAGGTAATATTTTGGACAGGAGCCATAGCAAATATGGAGAATGTGGTATTTCGCACTGATGTAATGTGGGGACATGGAATATTTAAAGGTCTGTCAAATTCTTCCACCTATGGAACTGTTCTTCTAAGGTCTTAGAAACAGCATAGTCCAGATTAATGTCAATTTGTAAAGCACATAATTTCAGCAGTCAGGCAAAAGGATTAGATAACTGCCTATAGCAAAAAACAATTTTTACCAATTTTCAGAGGAGCAATGTTGTTTGTTGTTCTGTGATCTGCAGAACAAAACAAACTTCAGTCACTTCCCTTTCAGTTGTGAGCAGACAAATGACATTATCGACAATTATTGATCCCAACAGTATTGTAAAACAAAGAGAAAATAAGACTGATACCTAAATTGGGGAAAAAGAGAGATTAATTTAATTCAGTTTTTGTGCTTTTAAATGTTGTCAGATCAATAGCAACGGAAGAAATTCAGAAGTACTAAAGTTTCCAGGTATTAGTTATCTTATGATATTTTTGTTTGTTTACCTATTCTTCTTTCATATTGCTTCTTTCTTCTTTTTTTTTCTTTTTTTTTTACTTGAAAGACTTCCTATTCCTGAAGAAAGTGATCCAAAATTAGAATCTTCTAAAGAAGTGTATATCTCACATCTATGGTATGTAAAGTAGAATGTGCAATATAATAATTTTTACTTTCCTGTTTTCATATAGGTCTCTTTGGTTAGCTTAACAGCTAATGCCTTGGGCTACTCAGAACTTGGTGCGATTAAATCCCTTAGGACACTAAGAGCTTTGAGACCTCTAAGAGCTTTGTCACGATTTGAAGGCATGAGGGTAAGACAACGTGAAAGTGTCTGAAACTATGCATGCATAGAAAGAATACATGCATGCACAACAAGGAATGACAAGTCCATGCAGAAAGGCTGCACTATCTTTTTATCGCATATCTTTTACTAACAGATAAGCAAAAAGCTTCATCCATTCACCTAAATCCATATGCAGTATCACACAGAACTTATATTCATTAAGGTTACTTTACTTTCTAGCCAATCTCAGGAGTTTTTCATACGAGTCTTTGAAATTGCCAACTATGAACTCTCTTAAAAGAGTCTTAATAATAAATAAAATGTAACAAATTTGTATTAATTTCTTTACCAATAAACATATCACAATATTTATACAGGAATCTAATTTATCATTAGCTAACAAAGATATTTTCTCTTAGAAATTGAACTTCTTCATTTTTCATTCTATTTTATAAATCCCCATTAATCTAAACCCACTGAATTTCATTAGATAATACTAGAGATATATTCATATCCTCTCGTGATTTAAATCTATTTCTGAGTTTGGCTGACTTAAAAAGCAAATCAAGTTATTTGATTCCTCTATGAAGTTATTCTTTTGGTAAGGTAAATGCTTCTTTTATTTCAACTAATCTCTATTCAATATTCAATACAATGTATATAAGGTTATTTCTTGCTACTCTGAGAAATTTAGAGGCCCTGCTTACTATTCATCTCACTCAATAAGGCATTTTGACTTATTTTTTCATTTGTTTGTACATTCTGTTCCTTAAAGCCACTGAATACAAACTAACTCTATATGCATGTCAGTTAAATATGCTTTAATAGGATCCTTTTTCCTGCGTCATGGAAACATAAGAGGAAACAATGCAAAATCTTCAGAAAAAAATCTAAGATTAATGAAGTCAAACTGAGGCTTCTAATTCTTTTCCTGAAATTGTATTCAGCAGACTGCCAATCTCCACTTCAGAATGCAGCAGAAAATACATTGATAACCAATGATTACTAAATTAATTAATTTCAGCTACATGCAGCAAATTGACTTTTAACAGTTTTCTCCTTAAATGAAACTCATGAAGTGATATTCAGCAGGGTAAGAGCTGGTCAAGTTCTACAGAATATGCAAGTATTTGATTTAGCCATTTTCTCTTTGTCTTGCTTTGTACATACTGTTCATGAACATTCAGATAAATGTGTGTGGTTTTGTGCAGAGAAATGTTGGGAAACTGCTGTCAGCTTTACGTTTCTAATGATGTTCTGGTCAGCTGCAGGAGAACTGGGAGACCAGTACAGATATTACGCAGGGAGGAAAACAATGCAGCTCTTAAAATGATTGAAAGAAAATGACATTTCTAGAAAGCTGTTAAAACTGATTGCCAAATGTTTTATTCAATTTTTCTATATCTTTACATGATCGCCTTAGTAAATTTTCCACTTACAAGATTTAGGATATTCGTGCATAAAGAAGCTGTTATTAAGGTACCTGTTATTTGAAATCTATTTACTGCTTTCCCCATTGCTTGCTGAATATCTATGAAACTCTGCCAGAAGCCCAATTATATGATAGAATTTCAGCTACACAACATGAATAATTCATGAGCAATTTACTGGTTAGGAATCACAGACAAGCTTGGAAAAGCAAATAGGCTTCAGCTCTATCCTCTAATATTAATGATAGTCAGTGAAGGATCTGATTCCAGTCACTTAGCAGATTTGACTGGCCAAAAATATATTGGCCTTATAGTTACTACTTGCACTTCTGAAGTAGGATTTTTTCCAAAGCACTTGGCAAGTATTCAAAACAGCTCACTGACAGTTGTTGGCATTGCTTTATGAATGACTCACGAACAGTAGAAAGATTCAAATAATAAATAATTGACCAGCTCATAAGACTGTAGTCAAATCGAAGTCTTCTCAGAAACCAAGTTCATTTCATAAGAATTCTTAGAAAAATATTCTTTTTTCTGTCCACAGAAAGTAAAAATAAAGCAGCCTTCTTGGCTTTCTTATATAGCCCGTACCTATACTGGGCTGTGATAAAAGAGATTTTTTTTTCAGCATGTATTTAAATTTTAATGTTTACCCATGTTCAAAACTGCAAACTTTTAACTGAAAATGTAAAATATCTTGAATATTACACAAGAGGCTGTGGATGTAAAAAGCCCTGCATCATTTTGTAAAACAATTTGCCAAGTACTCAACTACTTTAATTCACTCAAAGTTTTTCTTAAATAAGTTTTTCATTTTGGTGAATTGGAAGAATGCAGCATTTTACACAGTCAGTAGATACTAATGACTATTCTGTTATGCCTAAATATGAAACACACTTCAGATTTTAAGTTACATTCTTAGAAGTCTTCAGCTATACTCTTTACTTACAATTTAATTTTATAATTATGCTGTTTCATAATTCTCTTTCCAAAGTGAGTATAAAATATATGAATCACTTGCACCAAAATAGGGTACAAGAGATCCATACCCTGGTCTTGCCTTATGCACAGAAGTGAATTTTCCATATTAAAGGCATTTAGAATATCTGCTAGTATACTGAATTCTGAGAAATTTTAATACTTTCTATATTGAATCTCAAAACCAACTCCACCCAGATGCTGGAAGGCAAAGTAAAGGATTGCTTTAATTTAATTTAAATTTCTGTCTTAGGGTTTATATTCTCATCTCAATTAGTGTATGTATTAAGCAGAAGTAGCTGCAAACTGAGATTTGAATATACCCATTGCTTTTTGTTTAGCTTTTTAGTACTCGCAGTATAATGCTTTTGCGCTAGTTCTGAATTGGTATGCTACTTGAAAATGTAGAATACTGAGTACATTTGCTTTGCTGAGTTAGATAATTAAGTGACAATAAAGCATGCATTTGTGTCTAACTTCACAAAATAAAGCATGTCATGCCGTGCTTGATTTATTAGAGAAATAGTAGAAGGCAGCAAACAATCTGAAATCCACTTGCACTTTCAGTTTTGCATGCCTTATGCATATTTCTGGCTGATGGCTTTAAACATTTACTGTATTTCAAATTTCCAGTCCAATTTCATAACTTTTAAAACTAAATTAGAGTATTTGATATCTTAAATCTCCTCTAAAATTCGATGGCTATTCCTTGAGGCATTTTCAAGAGTACTCTAAACTTCATTAGCTTAAAAGAAAGAAACATTTCTCATATAATTGAGTTATAAAACATAGCATCAAGTGTCTGTCATTACAGAGTCACAGCTAATAACAGGCTATATATTTCTAGTTCATATAGGATACGTTTCAGCTTGGATGGGGTGGACCATTGGTTTATATTATATTGTGGGTACAGTGTTTCCCCCTTTTCTGCCCTCAATGAGTACAGTCTGATTAATCACTACATTGTATATTAAGGGTTAGGAGGAGAGACAGCCACATGTACAAATCCTGGTACCAGTAAAAGTAGATTCTATATATTCATCCTCCACTGGTTCTCAATTGCTTTAAAACTCTGGAAATAATCCTTCGAAATTTCAATGTTAAAAAAAACAAAACATGAAAATGAGCAAGTGAGTAGTTTTTATTTGAGTTTCTGGAATTATTTTTGCAGGAGAAAGGTACCTCAGCTATTGTAAGATTTTTAGTTGCTTTTTTAACTGAGATAAAAATTTGCTTTCTTTAAAAATTTGAATCTGGCTTTTATATTGTTTTGGAAAGATCTATGCTTTACCCTGTTACTCAATTTATAACTAATATATTCAAAATAACCTGAAGAAAGTTTTTGAACATTACTCTTAATACATTAAACATACCAAAATACTGTGATCTGAATAGTCACAACTACAGATATTTATATAATTGCAGTTTAAATTTTTGTGTAATTTAAAACACCCTACATGTTGCATTAAGTAAATCACTCCAAGTGTATACACACAATATATAACATATACAATCCCTTCTTGGAATCTGAATTCAGTCTTCTTTGGCCTGTGTTGGAAACTAGTTTTCAAATTTTTTTGTAATGTGCCAGTAAGTGTTACCTTTCTTGGGGTTTAAAAATGTCCTGCAGGAGACATAGCAGTGATACAAAAATTTTGCATTCACTAGAATCATTAGCAAAATCCACTTCTTAGAACCCTTGCAAGCAGGAACTGCAGGAGGTTATCATTAGTGCAGGGGTTTTTATAGCTTCAGTGTAAATGATGTATCACTATCAACCATGTTCAACGTAAATTTAGCATCTTATCTCACAGTTAAGAATTATGCATTCACTCTCAAGAGAGCGAGTGAATCTTTTCTGCAAATTTCTCTTAAAAATAGAGGAATATATTTTGTTGATCTAAACATCATGTCCTCAGAAGGATTTTTTGAAGACTGTGATCTTATTCATTGCCTTTGAATTTTAAGGAAAGTCTATTAGAAGTTTTGTGTGCCCTGAAAAGCAATTTAAAAATTTATAAACTTTGAAGTCTCTCTATATAGATGTTCATAAATCATACAGGAAACATCTTAGTATTTTTTTAGACAAATTCTACCGTAAGAGGAGAAGTTTTGAAGGGCTACCTTATATAATTGGAACTGATACAATTTTTTCCAGTTTTGTATTTGCTGTGTCTTACAGAAAACCCTGTCAAGATCAAAATTTAAAGACATTTAAATGGGATACATAATACAGTTTGCATTCTAATTGAAAATGTTACAGGGCACATAAAAGTCAGTAACATTTCATTAATGCAACAAGGAGGGCAAGAAGTTGGGGTTTTTTTACTGCATCCAGTGAAATACAAAGATACTATTCCCACATCAAGTAACTGCTCTGTTTTCATGCTCATGTCTCTTTACAATATTTACCAGGTCTTCTCAAACAAATGAAGCCCTGTGATTTATTACTTGGCAGATAATTGTTTTATTTTATAATACATTTTGTAAAATTATGTCTTTTCTTCTATATTGTCGTCAAAAGTGCTTTTTGCATACTTGATTTCTGGTGAGAAACAGAATCAGGCTGCTCCAGAACCTTATCTTCTGTTAAATCCAACAGTGTAACTTGCTTTTCATAGACTGTTACGTGAATAACAAATGCTTGGTTGCTACTTTGAACAAGTTAAATTTTCTGATTAAACTTAGAACAGAACTGCAGAATCACCTAGTTGAACCTTCCTAACAACTGTGGCATTCCAAGATATAAACTCCTCAGCCATTAGTGTGAAATTTCTCTAGCAACAAGTGCTATAAAAATAGTTTGTGCATTGTTTGAGGAAATATTTTACTTTCTCAAAATTTTGTTGTATTTTGATGACAAAATTCACTATCAGAAGCGTTCTCCAGTAGGGTGCACTTGTACTGTAACAGTTAGAGAAAAATAGAAAATACAGCAATTGTCATGTCCTGAGAGTGATTTCCTTATCCTCTGAGACCTTTTATCTCTTACTTCAGCTTTATGTGTTCATTATTGTTCAGATTAAGATTTACTTGTAACTCCTTCACAGGTCTCTTTGGTTCTTTCCACCTGCCTGCCTTTGAATACTCTCAGTTAAGTCCAACTTTTTTCACAATCACTGCTTTAAATGGTACTTTTCTAATAATCATCACTGTATTTTCCCAATAGTCTTCCTTTTACTCAAAAAATCAAAGACATTGTCATAAATAATTTTTTTCAATTGGTTGACATGAGGTGCTTCTTGTGCCTAACACTGACAAAATGCATTCATTGTTTCAGGAAAAAAAACGTTTTTTCTTATAAAAAAATTTATTTAAATAATAGTGTCATACCACCATCATAATTTACTTATACAAAATTTTGGTTTACTAATTTTTTTGTGATCATGACTTGAAGATAAATATTAGTTTACTAAAGTAAGGGGGGTTTTATTTTTCAAATTTCTTATAACTTTTCTAAACATTTTTCTAAATGTTATTTAATTTTGACCTTACATAATCCTAGATGGTGTCATTAAAAATAAAATATATATAGGCACATAAAATTAAGACACACTGTGTAGCAAAAGTGGAAACTAGTTTTTTTACTATACACCTATTTATGGCAAAATCCACTAATTACCTGTAATTTGGGCTGAAAGATAGGTAAGAGACAAAGCCAGACTCTTTTCAGATGTGCAAAAATGGCAGCAAGACAAAAGCTTTAAGTTGGGTTAAGGGAAATTCTTATTTGATCGGAGGGGTTCTAGGGAGGTTTGTAGTTTAATTATTTTCATTTGGGGGATAGGAGTTTCATTTTGATGGGGGTTTTTGTTTGGGTTGGAATTTTTTTCTTTTTCCTTTTCTTTTTTTTTTTTTTTTTTGACAGGTAAATACTGGAACAATAGAATGTAGTTAGTGGATTATAGATCATACATTCATATCAGCGTGGTTCATGGTGTATCACTCTGATTTCCATTTGTGCGACAAACTTAGGAAAATTAGTTTCTTGCAAGAAATCCATTAAGATAAAATAGGAGTAATTAATTGAAAACGAAAAAGTTTTAATTACTTAGATTATTCTACTTTTTTAGGTCACTAGAATCTAAAAATTCTCCTAGTTTCTCCCTAACCATTATTTGGATCATGTCAAGTAGGTTACAGTTTCTCCAACAGATATACCTAATTTTCATTCACTGTTGCCTCTACAGCCAGTTCATAGCTGATCACCAAGCACATGCAGCCTGCTTCTTCCCAGGGTACCATCCCAAGCAATTCAATGGCACAATTTATAATTTTGAGGTAAAAAATTTATCACAATGTCTCTCTCTCAATTCCTTCTCTCTCTTTCTTCCTTTCCTGTTCTGTTCTCATCTGCCAGACTGCAATTTCACATATGTTTATTACATGATATAAACATTGATAAAATAGGATAAATTTCCATTAATATCTGTGAGTAAAATTCCTGTCTACAGTAGTGCTGTGGCAATGTACATATACTTTATCCTTTCAATATAAAGAACTTTTATCCTTAGCTAGCCATCGTGTGAATTGACAGGTAACCAGGGCGACCAGCAAAACACAGCTCAAATGCAAAGAGTAAATGTATTTCATTACCTTGCCAGCAATGGAGGCAGAGGCACACGGGGACACAGGTTCCCTTAGGGTTCTGTCACCCTCGTGGGGACAGCAGGGCCTGCAGCCTGCCCCAGGGTGTGAAAGGGCTCTGTGCATGCACAGCTTATCACAGGGATGTGCTCTTAGGAGCTCCTTCTGCCTCCCAGCAGGAGGCTCAAGCATGTCTGTGAGAGTATATTCTGTCTACACAGGAATTCTGCTTCTCAAAACAGGCAGAGGATAAACAACGCTAGGCATAATAACTGGGTTTTTCCCACACTGGCATGCTTAGCATTCCTAGCTGAAAGTTCACGTCGAGAGAAACTATTCCCTCCTCATCAAATCTTCCAGTTTTAACCTTTCCCTCCCAAAAGCCATCTTCAATCCAAATCCATATATGTACTCAGAGGAGAAAGGGTATCTTGTGTGGGAATATTTTTCCTGTACTGCATCACCAGTTATCTTCCTTCATGGGCACCTCCAGACCTCACACAAAGAGCTGTGGCAGAGATCCCAGAGGCCCTGCTGAGGGTCACTCTTAATCCATGTTTTTATCCTGTCTGCTGGCCCTTCGGTCCATTACCTCCATTGCTTTTGTGACAGACATTTTCAACTGACTTAGCTGCTCCTAAATTAAGCCCCAAAACCATTTCCTCCAACCCCACTCACTTTCTGCTGTGTTATGACTTGTAGAAGAGGCTCCTCTAACTTCAGAGAAAGGCAGTTTCTATCTATTACAGTACCAGGGAGAACAGAAAGCCATGATTACAGCATCAGATAGTTAATCTTTTTGATTGAGGGGTGGGCTTTCTTCATGGTCTGCCTCTTTTGATCCCCTGCCTGGGATAGTTACTGTATGTTTACTACGTCCTTTCCTTCCTTGCTCTCTTCCACAGTTTAAGAGAGAATATTCTTGTCTGTTACTGGATCCCCACTTGGCCAAGTCAAAGTGTGGTTTCAGAGTCTTCTAGACTTCCTTGTGTGCTGTCCTCCAGGTCCTTCCCTATGAGCACATGGGAAATGCAGATCCCGTTGTCCCCTGTGCCTACACCCGTGTCCATTCATGGTGTACCTCCTGCCATTCCAGCAATATTACCTATGTGCTGTACCAAGAATCTAAACCAAAGTCTACTTGCTCACTTCTCCATCTTTCAATGCAAATGTTCTCTCTGGCAGCTCTTTTCATATTTAAGCATAAAATTACAAAATTGATACCTTCCAAGTAGAGGCAAATAGAGTACTTTTTCATTTTGAGTAGAAAAAATGTTACACACACAGTCCTATAATCTCCCAGTTCCATCCCAAAGATGGCAATTTCCTCCTCATTTGCACCTGGAACAGAATTTGGAACTTCTTCACAGAATATGCAAAAGTTATTGGAAAAGTGGTTAAGCACTACTAAAGATTTTTCCTTGCTTGTTTACAGATTTCAGGAGGCCCTGATATATCCATTACTTAGCTCTAATGTAGGAATTCCTGGAAAGTCTGTGGCAGTTGAGGTCCCAGGATCTATAGAAAATACTTTCCCCTGGCAACTAAAATACATTTTTATCCCACTATGTGTTCAGCTATATCTCCCACATCAGGGCTTAAACTAGTAAAGCTTCGTTATATTCTCTTCATACAGAGGGGATAAGCTGGTGTTTTGTACAATCCTCATTTTACACATATGAACAGTTCTGACTGCAAAACTGATTTTTTGTTCCATTTTTGCTGTTTTCTTTGGCGAGTTTTTCAAAAGAATATATAAACAGCAACAATGAAAAACATCTGGATTACCAATTTGTCTTGACATAAAGTCATATTGGCCTGAATATAGGACATACAATTAGTATTGCAGTTCTTTTATCTTATATATAAATCTAATATTGGAAGCGAAATGTTACAGAAATTTAAACATGAAAAATTGTATATATATATGAGATACTGCTTTCTTCTAGAGGGGATGTGGTTTCCCACAATGATTTCTTTTCCCTGGATGAATGTTGACTGAAATGTAAAATAGTCTAGAGTTCCTTTGTCTTTTTAGGCATCAGGTGTTGCTTCTCACTTGTTCTTGCTGTTCCACCTACCTGAACGATAGGAAGGTGAACAAGCAGAATCAACTTGGGCTTTTGCAGCTTTGCTCACTGGAGTCAGCCTGACCAGCAACATCCCAGCCTTGAGGAAATACATAGGTAATTTATAAAATCAACCAAACAACTATGCAAATATATTTTTCAAATTTACTGGCATTATATTCTGTATCAAGAAATAACAGAAAATAGGCCCAAGAGAACAGCCCCTTCTAAAATAAAAAATACATTTTGAATCATGTATATCTGATCTAGATTTAAACAGCAAGCAAAAATAAGAGCTGCAGTTGCCCACATTCTTTTTACCTTCTACAGACTCTTTGCAACAAGATGAGAATGACAATTTTTATTTGCTCAATTAACTCATTCAGAAATTCTAAATTACCTCTTTTCTGCATTCAGTTCACTTTTCAATAGGTCCTCCCTTCTTGTGTCCATTTGCTGTAACTTATGTGTGTAGGTGTTGTCTGTGTATGTATGGGTGCAACCTTGGATATATATTAAGTTAATGTCCTGGTATCCTGAGATACCTCAGGTAATTCCCAAAGAAAATTAAATAAAAAAAGAAAAAAAAAGAAAAAAAAGTAAACCACAAAAACAATGTTAAGGCAATTATGTCGAACTGTATGTGTTGAAGCAATTAAAGACCTCTTCCGAAGGAGGACTTTAGAGTCAGCCAAGTATCTGAGCAACATGTAACAATACAGTTTTACATTATAAATATGATAGGGATAAGGCTCAACAGTGTTGGGGAAAAAAGATCAAACAGAAAAATACGCAAACAGAAAACAATTCTAAAAGTTTTAATTTTCTTTTCTTCTTTTCTTAAAAAACCTTCCAGGGGGACTGGATAGCTCAAGGGGTTGGTAATAGGATACAGAGCCTTTCAACTCTAGGTCACCAGTTCGCATCCAGGCCAGGTCAGTAGTGACCAAAAATTATTACCATTTGATGAGTTTTCAGTGACCTCTATGAAATAAGTTGTTGGAAGCATTGCTGGAACAGTTGCTGAAAGCTGTTCTCTTTTCATCCAAGAAGATGTGGCTGATCTTTTCATAGTCTCAGTGGTGAGACTGCATTACCTGTTCATCTAAAGATGCAAGACACGCTGATGCATTTTGTAGAAATCTTCTTTTCTACAACTATTATCAGTTCCTAATTGTTGTAACAGTTGTTGCTGTTAGTATTCTGAAGCCTGTTCTGGATCTGTGCTGTGGTTCAATGGACATCAGGGTTGTTATAAAGGTAACTGCTACAGGCACTCAATTAATGAAAAACCATTCTTTGTGTGAGCAGGGGTAACCTTAATTCATTTGAGTTGCAGAACTAAATCCCCATCTTTCTTTCTTGACATTTTTATTTTCAGGTTTTTCATCAAGACTAAACAGAGGAATTCAATCAGTATAACACATCTGGAACATTTTTATGAGTGGGGAGACAAAACGATAAGACAAACACTAGCTGGCCTAGAATGTCAAAGCAGCAATAGCATAATGCAGTGTCATAGATCAGGTCAGACTTGGAACAAATTTCAGAACTTCTAATTCTGTTTCAAATTTTTATGTTGTTCTCAGTTCCATGAAGCTTAGTAGCTACAGATTTATCACTGGAATCTTTTAATCATCAATAATACAAGTGATATATTTAAAAAAAAAAAGAAAAAAGTGCTAAATTATAAAAAAATCATGGCTTTATAAAAGATAAGGATTATTCTGCTACAGAAAGGTCTCATTTCTACTGTCTGTCAATGGAGGAGACCCTTCTAAATTAAAAGAAAATATGCCCTGAAAATAACATTTCTACCTAAGGTCTCTAAACAGGTCCTAATTCCTGGCCATAACATTTGGGAGGAGGAAGGGAGGAGGGTGCTGAGTGGCGAATAACACAACCACAATATTCCTCTTCCAAAGGCCTTCCAGAGGCTGTGAAATACAGGTAGTAAGATTGAGCAGTTCTGCAAGCTCACAACTCTCTTGGTAGTGGGGAGAATGTATCTATATTGCAGGGAACAGAGATGGACTAAGACAACTTTATGTACTCCAATATCCATGCCAATCCTTTCCTGCCTCGCTGCAGGTCTTAGATTACTGAGAGTCAGAGCCCTACTTCATATTTTGTTTTACCTTCCTGTCAGGTCCTCAAAGTTTACAGAAGACAAAATGTAGAATTTAAAATAAAATTTAACTTGTAAATTAGAACCTGGAATTGGATACTTAAGGAAAAATAATTGCTCATCACAAAAGTTCTAATAGGTCTGACAGACACATATGATTAATTACTGTATATATCAGAACAATATACCTTTTATCTACATAAGATTTATTGACATCTTGCCTGCAAATGTCTGAGAAGGCAACCCCCCCAAAAGTAATTCAAAATGCAAAATCAAAAGTCCTAAATATATCCTTTTTTAGAGAAATGAAGGGCATTGCTAACTTAATACATGAAACAACAAGACTGGAGCTTGAAATAAACTATGTTGATTCAAGTAGACACATATTGCAAACCTGTCTTGCTTTTGTATACAAAGAAATTAATCTTTGTTATAATCTTGCATGGAACAATAAGGCAATAAAGTTATGTATTTAATTCGTGCATAATTCTTTTATGTAGAGCTTAGTTTCTAGATTCATGGCATTCGTATTTTCAGCTTAAATTTCAAAACTATGTTATCAAATCTACAGGTTTCCATTTTGCTTTAAACATTTTTTAAGCTATAATTTCATGCATTTTTGGAATTTTTATTATGTCTACATTTTTCATTTAGCAGATTTTTCTTTTTTACCAAGAACAAGTCAGTGTCAGGCATCATCTTACTTCTGCCAGGTCTTCTCTTTTGTTTTTTTTTATTAATTATTTTCATTATCTCACTTATTTTCTTTTCATTACACTAATGTTAATAATTTAAAGGAACAGTGCAATGCTACAGTTATTAATGTACTGCTTTAGAATTTAGAGTGTTAGTTTCTGAATAAGCATTTATTAAGGAATGGTGAAACAGTGTACAAAAATGTATTGCTGTAAATATGCTTACACTCTTTTCTCTTTCCCCCTGTATTTGTGTACTAGGTGGTTGTGAATGCCCTTTTAGGAGCAATTCCATCCATCATGAACGTGCTTCTCGTTTGTCTTATATTCTGGCTAATTTTCAGCATCATGGGAGTAAATCTGTTTGCTGGGAAGTTCTACTACTGTGTTAACACCACAACTGATGAAAGGTTTGAAGTCGACCAAATCAACAATTTTAGTCAGTGCGAGGAACTCATAAAAAACAATCAAAGTGCCCGATGGAAAAACGTGAAAGTAAACTTTGATAATGTAGGATTTGGGTATCTTTCTTTACTTCAAGTAGTAAGTGATCACTCTTTATATACCTTTTCCTGTTTATATGCAGTAGTGAAAAATAATTCTAGCAACAAAGAGACAAAACATTGACTTGATGATTATCTGTGACTTAGTAGTACTGCTACACTGGTAATTGATTACTCTTTCCATCATGAGCAGCAAGTAGAGTCTACTATAATGAACAAAGTATTTTTAGGACATCTACTGACTCATCTTCCTATATATGGCTCCCTTAGTCATTCAGCCTTCTAACTTTTAAAGTTTCTAGAATTACCTAGGAATAGTATTCAAGTATCTAAATATTTTTAGCTTTCCAGTTGCTGAAAAAAAATCTCCTTTGGTGTGGTTAAGTCACAAAGAATTCCAGGTAATAAATCTCATCTCAGATTTGTGGCTGCCACCAGTGTGGATCTAATCTAAAAAGCAATTTCTCATTCAGAAGAGAAATAAGAAAAGAAAAATAGCACTTCATACTATAATATATGAAAAAAATTTCTGATACCTCTGTGCATAAGGATCTCATAGAGTTTATTCAGCAAAATCTGAGGGAAGAAAGAAAATATATTCAGAGAGATACTATAAGATTATGCCTTCACTATCAAAAATTGTGTCCTCACAACGCTGTCTGCCTTTGTACTTTGAAGTCGCTAACAATCTGACCCAGCCTTAATCAAGAAAATGCTGGACTTTTACCTATGTGGTATACCTTCAGCACCCTCTATGGCAGTTTTTTTTTTGAGGTTACTATCTAGATTTGCAGTATTTTAGGTTTCCCTTTTATTGCTTTTAAATATGTTTCCATATTTTATGTTGTTTATACAAAATCTCAGTAAAACAAATCATTAATATGATGCAGCATAGTCCTGCACAAGGTCCAAAACAATAGTTCTGAGCAATGTGAACTGCCTCTCCCAGCATCTTACCTGTGTGACAGATAAATCTGTACATTTAAATTTCATTGTGATTACTTACTTTACTGTCACATCAGGAAAGAGTGGAGAGAGACCAATAGTATTAAAGAAATAAAATACTGAACTGATTGTAATTTGATTTTGATAACTAAAGTCTTTAAGTACTTCTTTTCTTTGCCTTGTTTATGAAGTCCGCTCACCCAGGGAGGCAGAATGCTTCATTACAGGCATTCAGGAGGAACTTCTACAAAACTCTTTCCAAGTAGTTTGCAACTCTGTTTCTAGTATTAACCTATTCTACTCCAGATTCATTTCTTTCCTGGCCTCCACAGCAATCACCACCCCTCCGCTATTTGCAGTCAGGTCTATTTCAGTGTCCTGCCTGTGAACCTTCTATTCATGGAAAAGACACAAATATTTCCGTACACAAAGACATAGATTCTTAAATTTTTGAATTTTTTGGGAGGCAAATTAGGAGAAATTTGACAATTGCTCCCACAATTCCAAAGGAAAATTGCTCTAGACCTCCCACAGAGGGACCAAGCTCTCATGGAGGACAAGCGTGTTTGTTTGTGCAATATCTACAATGCAGAGATCTTGCAAGAACATGAGACCCTTACTTAATGATGGAGGATTTTTTTGTGTGAATAGAATGTCCTTGACAGCAGCACTTAAATTTTCTGTATTGCTAAAATGCTTGTAAAACCATCAAGGTCTTTTTGTTCAATATAGCAGAAAAAACAGGGGCATTTCTGTCATTGAACAAAACAGGAACTTGGCCCTGCATCTTTTAGGGTTTGGTAAATAAGCCAGTAGTAGTGATTTTGCAGTTATGGAATGATAAGAGCCCAAGGACTGAGAAAGAATAATAGCTTGATTTTCAGTTAATGCATTAAAATGTGGAGAATCTATGTTTTTTCACCTTTTCACCTGAGAAAACAAGACCACAATTCGTAACTGTTTGAGATTCTTACTTTCTCAATCAAAAAAGGCTGATAAGGTAATTTTCTATTTGATATATAAAGTACTTTGGATCAAACTCTAGAACAAGGCTCCAAAGTAATCATGTCAAAACAAACATGAGACTTGGATAGGTATGTCATAGCCTTAGATTTTTCCTACCCTTTCTAAACAGCTTGCNTTTGGGTATCTTTCTTTACTTCAAGTAGTAAGTGATCACTCTTTATATACCTTTTCCTGTTTATATGCAGTAGTGAAAAATAATTCTAGCAACAAAGAGACAAAACATTGACTTGATGATT
>VZTB01001921.1:906734-918975 GCA_013397245.1 Thryothorus ludovicianus
CCCTCTATGGCAGTTTTTTTTTTGAGGTTACTATCTAGATTTGCAGTATTTTAGGTTTCCCTTTTATTGCTTTTAAATATGTTTCCATATTTTATGTTGTTTATACAAAATCTCAGTAAAACAAATCATTAATATGATGCAGCATAGTCCTGCACAAGGTCCAAAACAATAGTTCTGAGCAATGTGAACTGCCTCTCCCAGCATCTTACCTGTGTGACAGATAAATCTGTACATTTAAATTTCATTGTGATTACTTACTTTACTGTCACATCAGGAAAGAGTGGAGAGAGACCAATAGTATTAAAGAAATAAAATACTGAACTGATTGTAATTTGATTTTGATAACTAAAGTCTTTAAGTACTTCTTTTCTTTGCCTTGTTTATGAAGTCCGCTCACCCAGGGAGGCAGAATGCTTCATTACAGGCATTCAGGAGGAACTTCTACAAAACTCTTTCCAAGTAGTTTGCAACTCTGTTTCTAGTATTAACCTATTCTACTCCAGATTCATTTCTTTCCTGGCCTCCACAGCAATCACCACCCCTCCGCTATTTGCAGTCAGGTCTATTTCAGTGTCCTGCCTGTGAACCTTCTATTCATGGAAAAGACACAAATATTTCCGTACACAAAGACATAGATTCTTAAATTTTTGAATTTTTTGGGAGGCAAATTAGGAGAAATTTGACAATTGCTCCCACAATTCCAAAGGAAAATTGCTCTAGACCTCCCACAGAGGGACCAAGCTCTCATGGAGGACAAGCGTGTTTGTTTGTGCAATATCTACAATGCAGAGATCTTGCAAGAACATGAGACCCTTACTTAATGATGGAGGATTTTTTTGTGTGAATAGAATGTCCTTGACAGCAGCACTTAAATTTTCTGTATTGCTAAAATGCTTGTAAAACCATCAAGGTCTTTTTGTTCAATATAGCAGAAAAAACAGGGGCATTTCTGTCATTGAACAAAACAGGAACTTGGCCCTGCATCTTTTAGGGTTTGGTAAATAAGCCAGTAGTAGTGATTTTGCAGTTATGGAATGATAAGAGCCCAAGGACTGAGAAAGAATAATAGCTTGATTTTCAGTTAATGCATTAAAATGTGGAGAATCTATGTTTTTTCACCTTTTCACCTGAGAAAACAAGACCACAATTCGTAACTGTTTGAGATTCTTACTTTCTCAATCAAAAAAGGCTGATAAGGTAATTTTCTATTTGATATATAAAGTACTTTGGATCAAACTCTAGAACAAGGCTCCAAAGTAATCATGTCAAAACAAACATGAGACTTGGATAGGTATGTCATAGCCTTAGATTTTTCCTACCCTTTCTAAACAGCTTGCAGCAATAAAAAGAAGACTAAATGCTAAGGTATGACTCAGTTAGAGATACACATTACTGTGTCAGAAACAAAGACAAATCCATTGAAAGTTTAGCATTTGGCTTAAAATTACATACTGAGCCTGAAAAATCTGATTATAAAATCATGGTTGCAAGAAGATATGCTTTCTGTTAGCCTGAAGTGAACATTAATGGCCTTTCTACTGAAGTAATTTGGTTCTTCACCCTAACAACCTCAGGCACAGACTTCTGCTAGTGCTGGACCCGAGAAAATATCTCCAGGGAGGTCAATGTCATTTTTCTAATAACAATTTCTGTGAAGAGTATCAGGGCATGAATTACTGATACAAGGCCAGAAGGCTAGAAAATAAATACAGAAGGCTTCCTCTTATTCCCCATTATTTCCATTCTCCATTCTGCCTTCTGGCTCATGCCCTTTGAGTCAGCCCAAGAATGCTGTAAATCCCTTCAGCTTTTCTGGGTTACAAGAACCATTGTAGGTCCTTACTATCTGTATCACTAATTGGAGTGAATACTAATGGAAGTTAGAACCACTTTTATGACAAAAAATCAAAATGAAAACATGCTAAAAGAACTTCAAACCAAGGCACTGAGGGCATCGGTTATTCTGGGAAAGACATAAACAAGTCCTGTGAACAACTTTTTTTTTTAATGTCCCCAGCAGTATATGGATCTGTTCATCACAGAAATTTTATTTTTTTTAAGAGTGATATGGAAAAAAAACATTTATATTTCACATAGAAACACTCAAAAGCACAGGGGTAACTTCAGAAAGTATTCTGAGATCAAAAAATGCAAATATATGATAGTAACTTTAAGCAAAAGGAACTCTATAACAAGCTTTTTCTTGAGTTTACTTGGCAGTGCTGGTGAATGACTTTCCTGAATGAGGAGCCTAACATTACCTAATTTTTTTTGACATTTATTGGGTTTTTTTTCCTTTCATGGGAGGCTTTTCTGTGGAAAATCTTTAGTATACTAGCAACTTTATAATTCTTTCTGCCCAAAAATACAACCTAACAATACATGTCATTGATAAAACCAAGTTTTATGGACTTTGTTGATGAGACTGTTTTCCAGAATTCTTACATAATTTGAAGTTGGGGTATAATTATTCATTCCATCAGTCATATAAGTACACATATCTTCTGTGAGAATATTTTTCTTCTGTAATACAGCATAGACCATGTCGTTTTATGTGGATCTTCAAGCTTCTTTTTTCATTTCTTGGTCTGAACTTGCTTGAGTATTTCTCTGTCCCTAAAGAGAAGCATCAAAGCAGAGACAGACCTGCTGGAGAAATTCCTTTCACAATTGTCACGCACCAATGAGTGAAGAGGAAGAGGTTGGTGTACACAAAGAGATGTGGCATCTGCCCTGATAATTTTATGGCATTATGCCTTTTAACTTGAACCTAGTATTTGGATTCCTTGGTAAGTAAATCTCCTAGAGGCCTGCTTTTATCCTACTGGTAAGGGTATACCCTACTTACCAGGATAAAATGTGGCAAACCAGTGGGTCTCAAAGCACAATATTATGCTCTACTGTTGTTACTAATATCAGTAAGAAAACACATCTCTTGAAGTGTATGGTATAAAAATCAGAAGCTGAATTGTAAGGCCAGAACTTTAGGATACTTTCAAAGTTCCAGCAGGTTAGTATTTTAAAAGCAAGATGCTATTATGTCTCAAAAGGGGAACGTGAATCTTCATGGTGATTATTTCTGGTCAAGAAATTGAGCGGTAAAACTCCAGCATGACTTACAACTTCATTAGAAATTATTTATTGGGGAAAAGCAAAAAATCTATGATTTTTTACCAATAGTAAAGGAGATGGGACATTTTTGTTCTGTTGTTTTTTCTAACTACATTTGAATGTGCATTTGAATGTGTGTCATTGAATTGAAATCTCCTTGGTGGAAAAAAACCCCACATTTGTAACAAATGCTGACTTCAGTTATACTGCTGTAATGTTTGAAATCAATTAATGACTCCTGATTTAACGTCACTGAGAATATAAATTATATTTTAAATGTTATTATGCAAAATGGAAACTAATCATTTGATCTCTTGGTCCTTTTCTGTGTTATTCTCTTTCAGGATACAAAAATATAAAAATGATACCTTATTGCTCTTAAAGAGAACACATTGCAGATAAATATAAGCAGGTCTATGCATCTACAGTAGAAATAATGCTTTCACTGAATGGAATGCATTGACTCTCTTAATTTCTTCAAAAATTGTAATATCTTAGAGTTTTATGAAACTCGTGGAAATCACAAGATAGCAATATGTTATATTTTTAGTTTTCCACCCCACATTCTATTCAAGTTTCCTTTTTAAAAACAACAACATCAATAATAATAATACAGCTCAGTTCTTCAGCTCTATTGCTATCACTAGTTGAAAGGGTACTGTCTGCTTTACAGTGCAGTACTTTAGTGATGATGGTGAAGCTCAGTATTTTAAAATTAGTCTATCTTTTTTCATTGACTCTACCCAGTCCAGGCTACAGCCATAAATTTGCAAAAAAACCAATAATTATTCTGTTTTGCCTGAAGGATGATATGCAAAGATCATTGTGTCTGAATCTGAATCTCCATCATACTCTTAGTTGCCTGAGCTTCATATTTTCTGTGTTGACCCCAAGATGTGAAAGTTGCTGCACACTGGATTTCCATCTAAGGATTATCATGCTCTTTTCAGTATTCCATTGTTTCAAAAGTGTAAGGGACCTGTACTTTAAGAAAATAATTTCTTCTCATTTTAAGTTCAAGATCATACCAAACTGCTCCATGTCGTGCATAAAAAAAGGTTTTTTGAAACTTCCACTAGAAATGAAACCTCAATATGATGGTGATACAGCAAAAAACATGGATGAAGAGTGTTCCATTCCTGATTCTATCCTGCAACTGGTCTCTGTGGCAAGGAAAATGAAGGAACCAATGATCTGCAGCCTTGTTTTGCTGTAATGAGGATTAAACAACATAGAACTATTTCCTTTTTTTGCTGTATTATTGGGCACAACTGGATTAAAACCCAAGTGATTTCTACTTGCAGATGTTGTGTAGTTAAAAAATAATTAATTGCCACAACAGAGAAAATTACTTTCTATTTCAAACACTCTGATTAAGCAATCTATACCTCATTGTCAAATATAAAAATTTATAGATTTTGGGGAGAGGAAATAGCTTCAAGATTTCAGTAAATGCTGTCATTTATGAGGCATATTAAGTACTCAGTGCACATAAAACATTTTCTATTACTTTATCTCAGAATTCATGAGACATCAAGGCCCTGTGAAGTGCAATACATTATATTTAAAGTGAACATAGAATTATCAAACCAGGTAAAATCTTTCAATGTAGATTCTGATTATAGGAAAATATCTTTTTTGAGATGATCAAATTTTTGGTTCCCTTTTGTTGCCGCCTTTCTGATTTGGGGTAGAGGAGCTACATATTAGTCTTAATTTGTGGCAACTCAGTTACATGAGGCTATACGCCCAGCTGTACATAGCTTTTGCAGTTGACATGATTTGCTGAACTAAAATGCCTTCTATAATTTTTGGGAATTAGGAATCAGAAATAAGTTAATCATACTGCTTAAAATGTTCATATCAACACAAAGTAATGGGAAACACAGCAGTATATCTGATGAGCAGCTGAATAGAAAGCCAAGAGGCAAAATTCTTCAGAAATCTAATGCTACTAATTATTCCTGGTGCTGTACTGGGTTGCTGGAAATTATTAAATGAATTGTCTTTAGAATGCTTAAACAAGTGTGTACTGTTTACAGGCTACATTTAAAGGCTGGATGGATATTATGTATGCAGCTATTGACTCAAGAGATGTAAGTACTGGAAATAATTTAAATTATCTTTTTTCCTGAAGTCTGTCTATCTACATGTGTGTATTTATCCTACATAAGTAATTAATATCCGTACAATAAAATGAAAAAAATAAATTAGCATGAGATTCTGTGGTAACAAAATGTGGACAACTGAATGCAAACTGCCAGATGCTATCAGCAAGAAGTGGAATAGACAAACTATATTGATATAAGTAATAGGAATATTGTCCAAATACAAAATATTTGGGACACTTTTTGCAAGGTTGCCATTTGTTTGGTTGAAATTTCCACATGAAGTCTTAGGAATCATATTTCACTTTTTTTCCCTTAGGTGTTGCAGCAACCCAAGTATGAAGACAACTTGTATATGTATTTGTATTTTGTCATCTTTATAATTTTCGGGTCTTTTTTCACTCTGAATTTGTTCATTGGTGTCATTATTGACAACTTCAATCAGCAAAAAAAGAAGATAAGTATTGTTTCATTTCCCTTATAAAGATATTCTAAAACAATGTATTTTTGCAGGTGCATGATATATAGAAAGCACACCCATAGCTTGTTCAAAATTGAAAAAGCTGCAGTATATTAGAACAAAATCATACCTGCAGTATTCATTAAAGTCATAACATTTTTCATGTAGTGAATGGGACAGATCCTTCTGTTGTCAATTCCCAGTTTAGTTTTTCTCAGACCTAATCAAAATAAAAGATTTAGAAGAGAGTATTTTGCTGTTAATAGTTCCAAAGGTGCCTCAATCTTCAGCTAAGTTTCTCCAAAGTCTGATAATCCATCTTCTCAAGAGCCTTGAAGACTTTGGGTGCCAATGCTAACGTGATTGCTAAGAGCTACCCAAAGCTCATTCCTGTAGTGAAAACCTAACTTTGTCTTTTTCCTTTATTTCACTAAAATCACAGTTGAGAAGTGACAGTATTGAGCAGCCCAGACTATCTGAGTTTATCTCAAATACTATATACTGTATCTCTTCCTATAAAAGAAAAGAGGTACTGGAAATTATTTCTTGGAGTTCTAGGAAAACAACTGTAAAAAAATGTTGCTTGCTTTTTTTTTTTTTTTTTTTTTTGAGAGATACAATAATGGAGTAATGGTTGTCCAGATTTCTAGACTAGATGCTTAGATTGTAGACAGCTGCATTTGATAGCTAAGAGGCTTTTCCCAATTTAGTCTTCTTGATTTTTGGATCACTCAATCATATTTCTCTAAGAGTTTTTTCAGCACTGCATATAAATGTGATTATAACCAGTTCTGATTTCATGTTTTTACTTTGGAGGTCAAGACATATTTATGACAGAAGAGCAGAAGAAATACTACAATGCAATGAAAAAGCTGGGATCCAAAAAACCACAAAAACCTATACCAAGACCAGGGGTAAAATTCTTTATACACATCAGACAAATAGCTATTTACAAACAGTTTTTATTGATACACAGCGAGCAGAAATATGCCAATTGAAAATTATCAGTAACCAGGGTATTAGTCAGAAGAAAATAAAAATAAAAATAAAAATAAAAAATATTTTTCACTTAAAAGTATTTTATATATGAACATGGAACAAAGGAGGCTGAACTAAGTTGTTCTATTTGAGCATTCTACTTAAGACCACTAGTTACAATTTTATTGAAATCTCATAAGCCTTGCTGCATGTGTTTTTCTACTTTCTTCTAACAAAAAAAGAAAACAAATTACCGTTTGTATTGGATGTTTCTTTTTTCTTTCTTCCTCAGAATAAATTCCAAGGCATGGTCTTTGATTTTGTGACACAGCAAGTATTTGACATCAGCATCATGATTCTTATTTGTCTCAACATGGTTACCATGATGGTAGAAACTGATGACCAGAGCAAAGAAATGGAAAATATTTTATACTGGATAAACCTCGTGTTCATTGTTCTTTTCACTGGAGAATGTGTCCTGAAATTAATTTCACTTCGCCATTACTACTTCACTATAGGCTGGAACATTTTCGATTTTGTGGTTGTCATTCTCTCTATAGTAGGTAAGTCTTGTTAATTAAACTAAAATGCAGGTAAAATGAATGGGAGGTGAACTTTTACTTGAACAGAGCTATACAGTGAGCTTTTGCCATTGCAAGATTTACAGACAAGTCATTCAACTTTACACTTTGACTTGTACTTTAGCTAAACCAGCCATCAAAACTGTTATAATAATCCAAGACTTATTGCACCTGTGAATATTATGTATAACTGCTAAAATAGAAATTATGCAAGTGTAATCTACAGAATATCTTTAATTGCTACATAAACCTGCCAATTTTAAAACTGTTTCTAAATTTCTATCGTGATATGGAGACTAAGTGGTAACGTACTTGGTTTTCTTTTCTCCTTTTTCTTTTCTAGGTATGTTCTTGGCTGAGATGATTGAGAAGTACTTTGTATCTCCCACACTCTTCAGAGTCATCCGGCTGGCCAGAATCGGGCGGATCCTGCGCCTCATTAAAGGCGCTAAGGGAATCCGCACTCTGCTCTTTGCTTTGATGATGTCTCTTCCTGCTTTGTTCAACATTGGGCTGCTGCTCTTCCTGGTCATGTTCATCTACGCCATCTTTGGCATGTCCAACTTCGCCTACGTCAAGAGGGAAGCTGGGATTGATGACATGTTCAACTTTGAAACGTTTGGCAACAGCATGATCTGCCTGTTTCAGATCACCACGTCCGCTGGCTGGGACGGTTTGCTCGCCCCAATTCTGAACAGTGGGGAGCCGGACTGNAAACCAAACAAAGTCCAGCTTATTGCAATGGATCTGCCCATGGTGAGCGGTGACAGAATTCACTGCCTTGACATCTTGTTTGCTTTCACAAAGCGTGTTTTGGGGGAAAGTGGGGAGATGGACGCCCTCAGAATACAGATGGAAGATCGGTTTATGGCATCCAATCCCTCTAAAGCTTCCTATGAACCAATTACAACCACACTGAAACGAAAGCAGGAGGAGGTGTCTGCTGTCATCATTCAGCGTGCTTTCAGACGTCACCTTTTAAAACGAACAGTAAAACAAGCTTCCTTTATCTATAACAAAAATAAAACTGAAGGTGGGGCTGGTCAGGGTATGAAAGATGAAATCCTTATTGACAAGTTAAATGAAAACTCATTTACAGAGAAAACAGATATAACCGCATCAACAGCTGTTTGTCCACCTTCTTATGATCGTGTAATAAGGCCAGTCAAAGAAAAGCATGAAAAGGAAGATAAAGATGGTCAGAAATAAGAGCAAATAGCAAGCAAAATCATATATGTGCAAAGTAGTTCATAGCCTGTAAGGATCATGTGTTTGTGTCAACAGGACTCCTGAAGGAGATCTATGCCAAACTGACAATTTTTACAAATATACTGTACATTAAAGGTCAGTGCCTATTAAAAGACAGTGACCCCTTGTCAGTGACTGTGACTGTGATAAGAAGAAACAACTTTGACAGGAGGTTACTGTTCTCACTACCAGCTGACACTGCTGAAGAGGAGAGAAAAAATGGCTACACAGACTGTAGGGACCAGTTAAAGGGGTGCGAAACCAAGTATTTGTGTGTTTAGCATAAAACAATATGGTAACTGTATCCACTGTTTGCATTTCAACTGCCACATACTTCATATTTTTACAAAATCTGTGTTGGTGGATTCATCTTGTTTTTATTCATATGTTGTTTATTATATGTGACTATTTTTGTAAATGGGGCTTCTGTTGGGGAAGGGAATTAAGTACACCTTTACAGGTACAAGGGCCAGGTGTTCTATTATATGACTAATATACACACAGAAATTATTTGCATGAAGGCATGCTGCACTTATAGATCATGCATGAAAATAACATTAAGTCACAAAGAACAACAGATTTTTTTAGCACAGCATTTCTGGAAAGGAATAACAGATTTTGAGGTGCTTAATTAATGTATTCATGTTGTATCATGTTCAAACAAGTCTTAGTATGCCTGTAAAGTCCTCCACCACTCACAAGAATAGTAAATATGGTTTACTTTTTGCATAGACCATTCAGTTTCAGAAGGTGCAAACTTCTTCCTAGGTCTGGAGTCACAGATTTTGTCTATGTCAAGTGTCTTTCTGCATACGAATACTAAATGAATCTGCCTCAGCCCACCAAATTGATCAAAAAGAGCCCTCTATAACGTTGTTCTGCTTTATCCTGCAGTATTGTTTAGCCATCTTCAGCTCTCAGTAAGGTTGATGTTGTACACGTTAATGAAAAGCCCTCTGCAATGTAAATAATTTTTAACCAGTGGTGCATGTTTGAGCAAACAGATAATGACTTTAGCACATTTATTGCATCAAATATGTACCACAATAAGTAGTGTGCAAGCAGTCAACAGGTAAAATTACGTATTATCTACCATTATAGATAGTTTGGATGCAATCAGTGCATGTTTATATTGCCTATGCTGCTATTCCTTTGACTGTCCAGGATTCTTAAACATGGGAAGCCATACATCAGAGCGTAATGAAATAACCTACTCAAAAAGACCTCATTCCTCCATACCATTAAGCAATATTTTGCAGCTATTTAGGAGCCTATTTGTTTTACATTTTTGAATTTTCAGTGAAAAGCATATAGTGTATATCAAAACTGTACAGATGTTGAAAACTACTAAACCTGTTGAAAATAATGTTAGGATTTTATAAGCAAATATAAATACTGTAAAAATCATTTTATTTTCTTTTTCGGCATTATGTACATAAAACAAGAACTGAATTTTATCTTCAGGTTGATGTCACAACATTTTTGTTACTTTCAGTCCATAGCACTTTTTCACAGAAGAACTCCAGAGAACAAGATATAACTAAGTGAATGGATAACTGTAGGATCTTGTTTTTTACAATATAAATAATTTCTGCGAAATAAGTTCATAATTTTCTTCTAAAAAGCTAAGGTGTTGTTTTTTCTTTTGCAGTTGGGAAATGGTCTAAAGTTCAAATTGAATGTCTAAGCAGTGCCTGCATCATAAGTTTTCATATACAACCTTTCTTTCAGAGAATCCTGAATCTTTTCTCATATTTACCCTTTATTCACAGATTTTTTTTTCTTTCATTCATGCTGCACTAGAACAGTTCTAAATGTTATCTAGGGTCCACGATATTTTTTCACAAAGAGAAAGTAGCAAAATTGTATAATCCAATCCATCCGGACATTTTATGTTTCTTACACAGGAAAATTAAATATAGATTACTTTTATTAAAATTATTGACTAAATCTGTATTAGTGAACTGCATGCAGTAAAATGCTATTACCCTAACTGATGCTAAAGAACATTATTAATGCGTCAAAATAATAAAGATTACATTTTTTATTGTACGTTCCTTTTGTATTTGTTATCTGACATTAATATAAGAAGGGTTTGCTTTTAAACCACAGAATGATACTGAAAAACTTTACAGCAGCTATACTGTTCTTCCATGTGAGAAAATCCTTGGGACTTGCTTGTTAGTCACTAATTAGGATTTCCTTATTTAATGTGTGTTAGACTGTGAGTATGATGCTTCTGCAAGTATAAACAGTTGTGCTCTGAGTGCCTTCCTGCAGCAGCTCCATGCAGTGGGGTGCACAGCCATCGAATGCCAGAGCTGCCCTGAGTGTGTCCCAGGAGGCTCAGAGCAGTCACAGGAATGAGAACTGAGCATTCGAGGGTTTACAAAGGACAGAAAATAGCACTAGATCCATGACATTCCCCAACTTGGACTGAGAGCCAGTTTATTCTTGCTGGGTGCTGTTCACAAACAGGCTGCAGAGCATCTCACATTTGAGTACATTTCTGAAAAAGAGTGAAATGGTGTTGGAATGAATAAATCACTGGTCTTTTCCTCAGGAATTTAAAAAAATCACTCTGGAAACACCCCATTCCTAGAAGCAACCCACTGTAGATACCAATAGGGGAAAAAACAAATGCATCTGGAAAGCGGGTCTGTTCCTTATTCCTTATCAATTGCTTCAGTGAATTTCTGAAAATATCAATTTTACACGTTTACATAATTTTATATCGCATTCCCCTACAACTTACAGTGAAAACACTCATAGATGAATACTGAACTTAATATGAAACCAGTTGATGAGTACTTGTGGTCTATATGCTTGCTTAGTGGCTAAGGCAGAAATAGCATTTCATAGTATTTTCCCTGAAACTCATTAAAATTTTTTCAAGAGATGGAAATTTTTCTCTGTAAGATTTTAGTGAAATACATTATGAAAAAAGAGGTCTACCACTTTGATCCAAAATGCCTATGTATCAAAATGAAAAGATAAGTGTTTTCAGATAAATATGTGGACAAAATATGTCTTAAAGGGTTACCTTAAAAAGCATATAAAAAGCCCCAACTTGTTTCTCATACCTTTGTTTGGTTTTAAATGTTACAGAAGCCCAAATGCTGCTTCAGAACAAGCCAAGCAGAACTTGAATGTAGCAGGGCGTTAAGAAGATTGCCTTGGCCGACAGGTAAACCCGAGCAAGCTCATTGCATAGCGCTTCTTTGGCACCTTCCTGATGCTGGGCGTGAGAAGGTGTGACAAAGGAAGGCCATGTCTGATGGACTTGCTAGGAAAGGTCGCCGTCTGCCAGAAGAGCCAAGCAGCTTTTCCTACAAACTCTGTGCAGGCTGGCTTCTGCTCCTTGTGCCGGCTTTCCTGGTGGACGGACTGCACTCCCATTCCACAGGAATGCTCTTTAGCAACCTTTGTTTCTGGTGTCTAGACATTATGGCCGAGCATGCTTTCACCTTCCCAGGAAAACCTGAAATTTATTAATTTTTGCAATTCTCGAGGAGGAAAGAAAGTGCGGAGGGGGGAGGGGGGGGCAAATTCTCTCTCTGATGTGACCTTATTGCTATTGTATTTCTAAGAACATTTCTATAACATGAAGTGCTCAGTTACATTATGAAACGTATGGAATATGGGCCACTCAGTCGCACGCTCAGGCAGGAACAGCAAGGAAGCAAACACATTCCCCAAGGCTCCAGCGGGCGGCCATTCCGCCTGCCCTCCCGAGGCGCCGCCGCCCGGCTGCC
>VZTB01001921.1:919534-937626 GCA_013397245.1 Thryothorus ludovicianus
GGGCTCCCTTCCCCGTCTCGCCTCCCGGAACGCCGGGCTCCCTACCCTGTATCGCCTCCCGGAACGCCGGGCTCCCTTCCCTCCATCGCCTCCCGGAACGCTGGGCTCCCTTCCCCGCATCACCTCCCCGAACGCTGGGCTCCCTTCCCCGCATCACCTCCCGGAACGCCGGGCTCCCTTCCCCGCAGCCCTTAGTCCGCTGCGCAGGGAAAAGCGATGTTACGGAGTCTGAATATAATCTGTGTTAATTACCGGTGTGTTATCATCTGTCACCGCTCCTCCCCAGCTTGAATGGAAGTGATCTAGACAGCGTCGCACCAGAGTGAGAAATAATAAGTATTTTTCATGGTTTCGTGAACTTGGGTCAGGTAAATGAGTTCCTTGCAGGGAATCTGAGCCCTGCCCAAATGCGTGTTGCATTTGGTCAGAAACTCACTAGTGTCTCGCAGCTAACAGCTCCTCCCTTCAAAGCAGCTGTGTTAATTTTGTTGTATCCTGTCTCAGGGAAACTGACAGCTAATACCTAGTGGGGGAATCTTTGTGTAAATTACGCTGTTCTGAGAAGTTTATTTAGCAATGTATATTCCAGGGATCTCAGAAATATTAACAAGTAACCCAACAAGGAGGGCTGAGGCAAATCTAGGAAGGTGTGCTGGGTTTGAGAGAGGATGTCTGTTCCTAAACTTCCAGATGTTTTTATGTAAGAATCCTGTCATTTTTCAAGATATTGTCTATTTTGCTAGTATTTAAAATATTCACACAAGGCAAAAATCCTGGTTATATAAAGAAGCAGGAACAAAAAGAGCTGCTCAATGCACTGTATAAAACAATAAATATGATTTTCATCTTTCTGACAGTTGGCAGATTTAGCACATAATTCAGGTTCTTTGCATTGAGATGCTATTTTCTTTGCTGAGCCTGTTTGAATGACTTGCACAAACAAGTGAAAGTGGGTATATGCATAATGAAAAAAGCATGGAAGAAAAAACAGAAGGGAAATTTTTAGTCAGATTGATGTTTGATGATAATATTCTTTGTCTTGAAAAGTGTGATAGCTTATTCTGTGTTTTTTTAACTAGGTGATGTCCAAGAAAGTATTCGACAGCTGGAGTCAATTAAAAACAAACAGGAGGTGTCACTTTGCACAATGATGGCTCTGATTTATGCCCATAAAAAGAGCCCTAATCCAGGTATGCCTATTAAGACATGCTGTTTCATATTTTAAACAGCTCTGTGTGAAGGCCTGTGAGTTGTAGGCTAGTTTCTGCCTAGGTTAAAAAGGTTTACTCTGGCTTTGCATTCAACAAAGGATCTATTACTGAATTGAGTGATGCTTACCAAGATCGTAAACAAAAATATCAAACCACAAAACTCTGAACCATAAGACTGAATGTTAAAATAAAACACACACGCACCCACACACAAAATCTGACTTACTGACCATGATGAAAAATATTTCAAGGAGAAAAAAATTGAATCGAGTTTTTTGTGGTTGTTTTTCACTCATGTCTGATATTGGTACTTTTGAACAGAACTGTAACTTGAAAAGTCTTTAAAGCCATGCCATTTCTATCTTTCAAGTTATCCTGACCATAAAAATGGAGAAAATAATTTTGTGAGTTTTGGTATGCCTTTCTCCAACCTAAAAGCTGGGATGGTTTTGTTTAGAATTACATTCTCAAAATAAGAGTTGGTTTTTCAGGTGCATTGAGTGGTCATTATTGCTGCAGTGTCTTTCTCACTGTTCAGATTTATTGCTGTTGCTGACAGTTTGCTTAACAGTTTGATGTGAAACGGCTCTGACTAATGGCATCACTCTTGTTTGAGTCCCTGAGGTTTAATACTGCAGGACAGCAAAATTATTGTGGACCTTGAGACTGTCTGAGAGCCTTTCCCTCATTCATGAGGTGGGTCACCATTGTCATAGCAGGAGGTCAGGCTGGCCAGGCAGGGCCTGCCTTTCCCAGTGCCTGGCTGGGCCTGATCCCCTGGATGTGTGATGGCCCTCAATAACCTGATCCGTGACCCTCCCTGACACCAGGCTCAGGTTTGCTGGCCTGTAGTTTCCCAGATCTTCCTTCCTGCCCTTCTTCTAGATGGACATCATGCTGGCTAGCCACCAGTCATCTGGGACTTCCCCATTTCTGGGACCTCCCCACCAACCACATTGATGGGAACCAACCACATTGATGGGAACCCTCTTTTGCTTTTTCCATCTATACCTGTTAAATATTACTAATTAGGTGGGATTGCCTGCATGTTTATCAATGTTTATCAATGTACAGTACAGAAACAGTGTTTGATTTGGAAGCCCTTGGCTTACATGCTGTTCTTTGCTAATGTTTTGAGAGGCTGTCAACAAGAGCTCTGAACAAAACCTTTTCAGATCGAGATGCTGTTCTAGAGTTGGATGCAAGATTGAAGGAGCAGCGTAAAACAGCAGGACAGCAGGCTCTGTACTATGCTGGCTTGTTCTTGTGGCATCTTGGTCGTGAGGACAAAGCCCGTGAATACGTTGATAGAATGATCAGAGTTTCTGGTGGTGGTAAAGAGGTAACTGTTTTTTTCCTTTCTTTAATATAAAAGATTAATAGGACAATGCATACTGTGAAGCTAGACTTATGGCATTAATGCTGTTTGGAGGTTATATTGAACCATTTTGTGTTCTAGTCCGTTCCTTCTTAACTGTCATAAATTCATTTGACACAGCTGAGTAAATTCCCATAATGATTTTTTTCATAGACTAATATTCATTTTCACTTAGTAAATAATAAATAATGGCTCAATAAATGAAAATAAATCAATAAATTGAAATAATAGGCAGTTAAGCCAGTACTTCCACTTGATACCAAGCTTCATAATTCCGAGCAAAAAAATAAACATTATGATCTAACTGGAGGGAGACACCTGGATCTGAAGGCTCAAAAATACCCGTAAGATTTGGGATATAAATTTTTAGCTGTTATTAAAGCCAAAAATTTCCCTAGAGTTTTACTGAAATAGGTGTTATATGTAGCATTGTCTTCAGCATTTTTATATAGGCATCACAAATCATTAATATCTTGACTCTCTAAAGAGGTTTCTGAAAACTTACTATGTTGTTTTTTAAAGGTGATGTCAGCTTCAGTTCAAGTAGAGAAACACAAAAAAATTTGGCTTCTCTTTTGTGGTTTAACATCTTTGAGGCAGAGCTGTTAATATTGTACAGTAATATCAAACAAAATTGTTCCACTGTGTGGTTCAGTACATTGTTCGATTTCTAATTTATAGTTTTATGTTTGGTCTATTACATGAGTTAGAAATCTGCCACTATTCTAAACATTAGTTTCTGAAAACAAGATTGGAGTAGTGGCTTAGATTTCAAACTAATAGTGATTATTAATTTAAATCGGTAGTTATTTTAAATAAGAACTAATTTACTGGCTAATTTATACTAATGTAGAAATAACTGATATTAATGAAAAAATAATTAAGGACATCACAAAGTAATAACATGCCATTTCCTAAAAAGACTAAGGATAGGTAATTTTGGTGAAATAGCAGTACTCGTGACTTTGCTTATTAAAAAAATAATAGTTTGGTTTTATTTGTGAGTTTTTAGTCTCAGGAAATATTGTTTGGGTATGTTGCTTAGTGTGAAATATTTCCAGCTGAAATATTTAAAAATATTTGAAGTAATTAATTTATTTTCTTACATGCATAGAAAAGAAAAAGTACATTAGTATTTAAATATACAGAATTTTTTTTTTTGAGTTCACTTAGGATAAACTTTTTTTCTAGTTTGGTAATATAAAATTATGTTTAAATGTTTACGTCAGATTTTTTGAGAGGTAGTTCAGAGTGTTTAAATTTGGTGAAATAGTATTTGTTTAGTATACACTTATTTTTATAAGACAGTTTATGTATTCCTTGTATTACCTGTCTTGAGTATATAAAGTTCATTCAGTCTCCATTGCATAACAAAATCATGACCCTGATTGTTAGTAATTACAAAATATGGCTCTTCTACAAACCTTTGAATTTTAAATACAGGACTCATTTCTCTGTGTTCTAAAAGAGCTAGTGATATTTTATATTTTCAATTTTTGTTTTGATGACAGTTATAATTTGATTAAATAATTCAGCACTTCAAAATAGATTTTATTTACTGAAGTCACAATTAATGTTTGGAACACACAAGAGAAATTTCATTTGTTACAAGTAGTAAGCTCTTCAATGAAAAGACAGATTTCACCTTTTAAAAGTTTGGGTGTTCTTTTTAATAATACTTTTGAGAATTTGAGAAATAATCCAGAGGTTTATCTGGCACATAAAAGTTTTTCTTTTTAATTAGGAAGTAGAAGAAAAACCTCAAGTTTCTCCCTTTTTGCAGCACCAGTATGTTTCTCATATGTCTCATATAAACAAAATCTTAAGAAAACATTGTGCTGAAATGTTTGCAGAAAATATTCTGTCTAATGTGATCACGTTTGTGAGGTTTTGTTCTGACTGCTGAGCACAGACTTGTCTGGTGCCATTGGTATTTTTTTCTAATTCTATAAGTAAATATATTATTTGATTAATTTAACTCTGGAATAAATAAAGTGTTAGGTTATGCTATAGACTGGTTATAATTATGCCTCTAAAGCAGTTAAAATAGATACTCTAAAGGTCTCAATTCAGGTTATTTCTGCTTAATGTATCTAGTATAATTTTCTATTACCTTGTCACAAATTTCAATTTGTATTTTGTTAACAGGGGTTAATTTTGAAAGCGTGGCTTGATCTCACCTGTGGGAAAGAAACTCACATTAAAAAAGCTCTGAAATACTTTGATGAAGCACTGCAGGAAGGCAATGATGTTTTTGCACTGCTTGGTAAAGTAGGTTTACTACATTATTTTAACTCTTCCTAAATGTCATGTTAGTCTTGTGAGAGTGAGTGGAGAGATGCTCACAGGAGTCCTGCATAATGAGCTTGTCCAAGGAGCAGAGATAACAGCTCAGACCCTGCAGGTACTCTAGGGTTCTTCAGACACCAATGTAGAAAGAAAGGTATAGATTTAATTCAGACAATCTAAGTGTGTACTGCAGTCATGGTTTTGCTGTGCACACAAGGAAACCTTTTTGTTCATGTGTTTATACGTACAAAATGAGTTTCAAATCACTTGAAAATGTAAAAATGTGTGATCTCTTCCTTTTTGCATGGGGCACCTATACACATTACAGAATTGCTGTATTCCAAAATGTAGTAATTAAACACTGTAGTGTGATTTTTTTTTTTTTACATTGTTAACACTCTTTTAAAGTTAAAGGTTAAACTTTTTAAGTTGTCATTAGTCCGTTTCGTGAGTTCATTTGTGTTTATGTAATCATCAATGATTATATTTCATTAAAGGAGTGGCATGGATTGTTTTCTTTACACATTTTCCATTTCAGAGCATATTACTTTATGTTGCAGACATTTTTACTCATTAACATGGTGTTTGTTTAGTATTCTAAAACTAAATGTAGAAAAAATTGTTCAGTGAATATTAGAAGACTGATGTTCAGGAGAGTGTGCACAATGGTATTTGGTTAGGTGTGTGTGCTTGGCTGCATGTTGACCATTGAATTAGTTTAAGAGTATATGTCAAATGTAGTTACTATAATTAGGATTTAGACTGATATGAATCTCACTAGGGCTTAAGAAATTAACTTTCAGAAACTGTGTTTGCATCATTTCTGTCTTAAAAAGATGAAATAAAACAGCACACATAGAGTCACCTGGAATATGTAAATTCAAAGTATCAAAGAAATACAGGGTTTAAATCCCAAATTTATTTCTACTTGAATTAATTTAAACCTGTGATTCTTGACTTCTGAGAGTTTTGTATTTGCAATACCCTGTAAATCGCATTGCAGTTAGAAAATTGTTAATTCTGGCAACAATAATGGTTACCTGCTGAGTGTGTGTTTTTACATGGTATGTACCTCAGAGCTTGAATAAATGTTTCATAAGTGGGTTGTGTTAAAGATCCTAAAATCATGGGATACTTCTTACAAAGGTATTTGAAACCCAATAAAACAGTTTTACTCTTCAGCTATGTCTGTCTTCTTGCATGCAACTGGCCAGTAAGTTGTAAATTCTGCAGTTACCTTTGTTACAGAGCACTTACCACACACACCAGGCCTTTGACATCATCCTTTGCTATTTGATTGTTGCAATGTGTCTAGTTGTGATTGATACTCAGGTAAAACTATTACTTCATGAAAGTTTTTTCTCTCTAGCTCTTTTTCATGGTTTCTGTATGAAGGAACTTCTGAATTTTCTCACCTGTGTGAGTGTACAGGCTCTTGATATGGCTTCTCTTCCTTCCATTAGGCACAGTATTTTGAGGTCCGACAGAATTATTCAGGAGCTCTGGAAATTGTGAACCAGATAATTGCAAACTTCCCGAACTTCATTCCTGCTTTCATAAAGAAAATGAAGCTACAACTCGCCTTGCAGGACTGGGAGCAGACAATTGAAACAGCACATAGGTTGAGTATGAAGTAGCACACCACTAAGTTCTTTTCTTGCCATGTTTACACTCAAAGGACACTTTGAAATGAAAGTAGATAGGTTTCCATTCATTGTTAATGAATCTGAATTAGTTGCATCAGTTATTTAAAGAAAAAATTCAAGTGAATTAAGTTTTATTAGAGCCCAGCCTTGCAATTCTGTGAGGATGCTACATCAATACATAAATCTGTTTTGGATGGAAGAGGATCTTTCTTGAGAAAGGCGTGAAATAAGAGCTCTGCTTCTAGTTGAGATCCATGATGTAAAATGACTGAAATACAAGTTACTCTATTCCTGTTTTAGGACAAAATTGATGACTGAGCAAGTGTTTGTTTTCGTTTCTTTATGTTCACCTTTTGTTTGGCTTTAGACTATTGCAGAAAGATCCCCTCAATTTAGAAGCCATAAGAATGGAGGCCCTGCATCATCTGTGTAGGGAAGGAAATATATCTGAGGTGAGTCTTTTTATTAGCAGAATATTGAGCACAACATAAAGCATGTGGCATCTAGTACCTACAAACACTGTCTTTATGTATTCTTCTCATACAGTTTGGCTGATCTTGTGCTGCACTAATCTCCAGGAGGTAGACATGTAACTAAGAGCCATGTCTAATGAAAAATTTCAAAGCCTGTTAGGTTTATACATTTCAGATGCCTGCATCTAAAATCATACTAAAAAATCCTGAGTACCTTACTATTGTATGTTCAGAAAATCCCCTTCAGTATTTTGAGAAACTGATATTAAAACTCTGAGCACTTGGAAGTGCTTTGCTGTTGAGCATGTCTGTATCACACTGAAGCCCAACCAGGATTCACAGATCAGATTCCTCAGATTATCTTGCTTTGTGGGACTCCTCTGTTATACCAGGCTTAGCTCAAGCCTTTCTTCTTTTTAAAGCATGGATAAAGGACACATAGTCTGCTTTATTGTCACTTTGCTATTCCAAAGTATTGTCTTAGGAATTCTCAAGCCTAACTCCTCACCCTGAAAGCCTCTGAATTTACATTTCAAGATACTAGCACATAGTAAAAATGGGAGTAGTTTATAGTGACTCTTACATAGTGACTGATTGATTGTCCTAATTTGTTAATTCTTTCTATTATTTGTTATATTATTCCTTTTCCTCCAAGGCTTCAGCAAGACTGGGAGACCTGATTAAAGCACTGGATAGATTAGAACCACATAATTCTGAGCTGTTCTGTAAAATGGCTTTAGCTTTCAGTAGAACAGTGAGTATGCTTTTTGTTTTTTTCTTAAACAGCATACAGCTATCTATATATCCTGGTTTTGTTCTGGTTTTTTGGTAGGCAGATGTTAAATGTCTACTAAAAAGTAGAAAATTGTGGACAATTGAAATAGATTAACTCATGTAGCCTTGATAACCACATTTTTCAAGTCTTATATTCAGCATGAATTACAATGTTTAAGCCAACTCATTCCATAAATGGCTTTGCTGCTTGCTTTCAAGTGAGGAACAGTGAGAATACACTCAAATTGACCATCTTTTTATTGTACAAAACTGACAAGGTTAATCACATAACCTTGAAAGTGAAGATTTCTTTAATCCCTGTATTTATCAAAAGTTCCTATAAGGAAGCACTCAAAGCAACTGTTCCTGATTGTATGGCATTGTATTTTTATGTTTGAGTCCATCTCACATTAATGTCACAGTTTCTATAGAATTACTACAGAGTAATTTATTCTTACATGAGACATTGTTGTCTCTACTGATCTGGCTGTATTAAATTTGTTTGTCTGATTGAAACCAAAAGCTAAGAAAAGTTTGAGGCTTAAAGATTGTTGTTATTATTAGTGTGGCCGGAGCCAGCTCATCCTTCAACATACACAAACCTTAGTACAAAGAGCATTTGATTTGGCATCTGACAATGCAGAATTTGCTACTGAACTTGGCTACCAAATGATTTTACAAGGGAAAGTGAAAGAAGCTCTAAAATGGTACAAGACTGCCATGACACTTGATGAAACAAGTGTTTCTGCACTAACTGGTAAGGTCTTACAATTCCTTTTCATTTTAACTAGACAGTGTTTTTTGATCAAATTTTTCTATTGCTGATACTAGGAAAATCTGAAACTATTAGAACAAGAGCACTGGGTTGTTGTTTCAGATTTGTGTATGCTTTCTTCCTTGTGTAACAGTGTCTCCTTACTGAATATGTCTTTTGGTCTTCCTTATTGAAAAATTAATCTTTTCTAAATTAGAGCTCTCAAAGTAATAGTAGGAACAGACATTTTGCTGTCTTTTACTTACTTTATTATTCAATTTCTATAATGCCAAGAAGCTAGAGAACTCTTAGGCATTATGAAAATAATAAAATCAAGGCATGATAGAACAAGCTGTCTGTGTCCTCATTTTGTCCAAACTAGATTGAAAACCATAATCAAGTCAAAATATCATACTTTGGATGTGTATGTCACATCCAAAAAACACCCACTTTATAATAAATCCCCTATGTGTCAAGAGAACAGAGTGTAAATATGTCATATTTGCCTGACAGATTTTTCCCTGTATTTTTTCCCTCCCTGACTGTGCCATGGCTTTTAAACTATTAAAACTTCAGATGACAGGAGTGGGTTGTGTGTGTGCTTGTTTTCCTTCTTGTACTTTTTCTGAAATTAGAAGCCACACTTTATGGTGCTTCTGCTTAGTCTAGAACTGATTGAAGCCTGACCATTTCAAACTGCTTTATAGCATATTAACATATCAATCATGTATCACCTACCCTAGATTTTCTGAGTATGTAAAATTTGCATTACTGTAAGTCTTGATCTGTTCTTTCTTTTCCTGTCACTGCTTTCTGAAGAGGTTGAGGAGAAGGAAAGTTAGTTCTGGGAAAGAAAGCATGTGCTTGACTAGGAAGATGAATTGCAATTAAGTCTTTCCATGTGTTACAGGAATTATCCGTTGTCAGCTAATACAAGGGCAATTAGAAGATGCAGAGCAGCAATTGGAGTTTCTTAATGAAATTCAACAGTCCATTGGGAAGTCTGGGGTAGGAGGCATCTTTCTTTACTGAGATACTTTGATTACAATCTGAATTGTGGCCTTCTGACTATTACAGGTTCTATATTTCAGTCACTTCAGTAGGGCATTTTTAGTGGAATACTGTTTAGTCTAAGTTTCAGTTATTCTTTCTATTTAAGTTAATGTGTTTCTTAACTTTGCAATCAGAGCAAAAACATCATCACTTCCTAGCTGTGTTCTTTTCTCTGAAGGTAAATTTGAAATGTCAGAGAGGGATAAATATTAATTACTTTCAGGATTTTGTAATCAGACAAATGTATAAGTTCTTGCACAAATGAAAGGAATGAAATGGTAGAATATTCATCAAGTGTCCTTTACAACTTAGTAAATGTCTTAGAGTATCCCTAAATATAAAGAAGTGGCTAAAATTAATTATTATGTAGTATTGTATGAATAACAGATGAATGTATCTGGAATATGCAGCATGTTTTGGGTTTTGTGTTTGTTTTTTCTTTTCTGTAGGAATTATCTTTCCTGCATGCAGTCCTAGCTATGAAAAAATGTAAGAGACAAGAAGAAGTTTTTGCTTTATTGAATGATGTTCTGGATACTCACTTTGCATCTTTGCGTGGACTTCCCCTTGGTGTGAAATATTTTGAAAAACTAAACCCTGACTTCTTGCTAGAAATTATTAGAGAATATCTTAGTTTTTGTCCAGCACAGGTAAGCACCTGTAGATCACATCTGTCTGAGAATGGGAATTTTTCATTTTGAGAACAGTTAGTCATGAAGCAAAAAAATAGAAAATTTTCCCTTTAAAATGTGAATTTATTTGAAGTGAAAGTATGTTTTGGGATATTGCACCATTGTTTAGTCAAAGTAATGATAAAAATACATATTTTGTGATGTGAGCAAGTGGCAGTAATGACACCTGAGGAAATTTGGGATATTTATTCAATGCACTCTGTGTGTGTATTTGCACTGTCTTAGTATCTGTTAGGAATTTGTAAAGATACAGTTATGAAACTAGGATGTTCACAGTGACCACCCTATTTATGAAATATTTTTGTTGGCTTAGGTATCTTCATTATACATAAATTTTTTCTTTTGTGTGTTGGAAAAAATCAGTGGAATACTGACTGCCTTTTTATAATATTGTCCATTTCAGTGGAAAATATCTCTTAGGTGGCTTAATTTTCTGCGGCTGAATTTGTGTGCTCTAGTTTTGGCAGCAAAGGCATGTAGAACTTTATAAATTGAATGGGGACCTGACATCTTTAAAGCAGAAAAAACACATTTAAAGTTTCTTTAAATAGTGTCTTCCTCAAATAGATTATTCTTCTGAAATAGCTGGGAGCTGACTTCTGTTATCCTGTCATTATTTCTGGCCTAATTGTAGAACCTTCCCATAAATATGTTTATGTAGAGTTTTAAAATCTTAACAGGAAAACAAGTAGCTTTCCATTGTTATGAATTGCCTCGCCATCTTTAAGAAAGTGACAATATTTGAAAGTCTAAAACATCAGTAGCAGTGACACTTTGATGTCACAGATGGTGACGATTGGAAGTGACATTCTATGAGGCTGTGCTCTTATCTGAAGATTTCCCTGGGATACATTCCAGAAATATTGAGTGGCAATGATGGTTTTTAATTTGGAATTAAAACTGCTTTTGTTGTTGTCCATAGAAAGAGTTTTAGAAGAGAAGATAGGCCTTTGCTGAATTTTTCCTTTATCTCTTTATTGCAAAAAGGACTGCATGGTGTTTGAAAGTGAGGAGTTAGCTAGGTGGTGGACACTTGCATTTTGGTTTTGGGTCCTGTGGAAATACTATTTGTGAACAGAATGATGTTCAGGTTGCCTTTTCCTTTTTTAATGTATAAACCAGTTAGCAACTAGCTAAAGTACTAGGGGGAAATGAATAATATTTCTGATAAAGAGCAACTAAAACATTTATTGTACTAGCTGTTTGCATGAAAGTAGCTGTTTTTCAGCTTCTATTTTCAGTTTGTTGCTAGCAGTGTGGATATGTTCTATGGTGTGGGGTGAGGGTAGGCATGACAGGACCAGAACCTTTTCTTGCCAACTTTCTCATCATTCATTCCTGCTTCAGCTTTCTTGAAATTTAATTCGTGGTATTGCTGTGTTGGGTGAGCTGGCCTGGTAGTTCAGAATTTGTAACCAAATGTTTATGGCCTGACTCTTCTGTGTATGTCAGGTCTGAAGTGTTCTATTGTCCTTGAAGTCTGAGTCTGTCTTGTGTTCCTGCTGATATCAAGAAGTTGCCCTCTTAAATTTCAAACTTTTTTTTATATTTCTTCACAACAGCTGCTTTGACTGAGGGAAATAACAAGACTTTGCTAATGCTCATTTGAGTTTAAAGCAAAGCTGAAACTTAAAATGAAATCTAAAACTAAAACCTTTTGACTCAAATGCTGTTCCTTTCTTAGTTTGTTGGGGTTCTTTTTGTATTACTGACTTGTTCTTTTGCTCCTAGCCTGCAAGTCCTGGACAGTCTCCTTCACCGCTTCTCAAGCACTGTGCTTCAGTTCTTGAAACTGTTGTAAAAACTGTGCCTGGGCTTCAACAAGCTGTCTTTTTAATTGCAAAAGTGAAGTACTTGTCAGGTAATAGTTATATGAATGGGTAATTAACTGCCTCCTTAGCTTATTTTATATAAAAATTAATTTCACACTTGTAAATAATAACAAATATTTTTCTTTCACTGCTATATTAGAGCTAGGTGAAATGGTCTTCACTTTTTTTTGTTCATTATATGAGAGTATCTTAATTGTACAGATCTGTAAATACAATATTTTTTTATCTATTGTTTCCCAGAAAGTTAATTTATTGAATGATTTACAGATGGAGCAATGGGAAAATAACAGACCTTTGACCTGCTTTTGATTTCATGTCATAATCTTATATTTTGTATGTGAGTTTATTCACTAGATGCTGACATTTATTTTAAAAAAATTGGTTAATAAAAATGCTGTATATATAATAACCTCTGTATTTCATATCAACTGCTTTTTCACTTTCCCTTCCTTTCCCCACTTCCTAGGGGATATTGAAGCAGCCCACAGTAATCTACATTACTGTCTGGAAAGGAACCCTTCTTTTGCAGATGCACACTTACTGATGGCCCAGGTCTATTTGGCTCAAAACAATACCAACCTGTGTTCTCAGTCCTTGGAACTTTGTCTAAGCTATAATTTTGAGGTGAGTTGAACAAAAGAATGAAATAATTTTATTCAGTCAGTCATCTGAAGTTGTATGTTTTTGTATATGATAATTTTCAACTGAACTTTTTATATCTCTTCCACTATAAATTCAATATCTAAATGTTTACATGAATGTGATATCTGAATATTTATCAAAGAAATGACCACAAAGACAAAACCAACACCTCACAAGTTACACTTTATGGGTCTTATACATTGCAGTATGGGATTTTTGGTTTGTTGACATCAATGGAACTTTATGCAGGATTAGCAGAGGGTTGGGAACACAGTACACACACACACTACTCATGAGGTCTGAGTTGGGCCCAGGTGTCTTGAGACCACTTAGCTGAAAAGTGCCATTCCTTTGCAAGCAGGTCCCATCTTGCTTTCTTCCTCCAAGTGATAGAGGAAGGCTGAAGATTATTATCTAGTTAGCTACCTAATTGAGGTCCTTGCCATTTCACAGAGCTGTATTTTCCTTGTAGACTTTTTGTTTCATGTAAAATGTGTTTTAGGAAGGTGAAGAATGGCATGCAGGACTTGTGCCAAGTAATGGTTGTATATTTCCTTTAATTAATAGCCTGGTGAAGTGTGCACACAACAGTGTGGGAGACACTTGGAATACCTTAAAATAAAGCAGCAGTTAATGTTGTTCTATGTTGTTGTCTCATCCTATGTAATAGTTTTTTTTGTAATTAAAAACTTACTAAAGTACTAGTTTGCATACTCTGATAATTCTTATATTTTCATAAGTGAATTTCTGAAATTGAATTTGTGTATATTTGGAGCTAAAAAAGAAACCAAAGTCAGTATTAAAAAAAATCTTGCAAAGAGTTTGAATACTTTGCATCAAGTAAAATTTGGAAACTGTTTATTTTTTTTTAGGTGAGAGAACATCCTGTGTATCACTTAATTAAGGCCCAAACCCAAAAGAAGATGGGAGAAATATCAGAAGCTATTAAAACCTTACAGATGGCAAGGAATTTGCCTGGAATGAGAAAACCTACAGCTTCCTCAAAAACAAAAGGAAAAAGTATTGAAATTGATGCAAGTGATCGTGTGTCTGTGTTCCTAGAGTTGGTAGAAGCTCATCGTTTGAATGGAGAACCGGTAAGATGGCAAACCTGCTAAAGTACAAAACACACCTGAAAACAATTCCCTCTTCCCATTCCCATCTCTATTAGTTCAAAGTAGAAAAACCATCACTTCTTTTACCAAGAGGATTTGCTTAGTGAAATTTCCAGCATGTGAGCATCTGATTTGAGAACTTAAGTACCTTAAATTGTACAGAGAAAAAAAAACCTGCTGCTCAATATTGAGACTAAAAAATCCATTTCACTCTGTTGATGTCCGTTTGCTGGGACACAGATCCCTGTTTTATTGTCAGAATGCTATTAGCAGTAGTTTTGGATCATGTCCTTATGTTGTGTAGGAGCATCCCTGCTATCATGTGTGTCTGGATAAGCAATAGGACACTACATAAGTATAAGAACATAAGAAGCCATACGGTCCCGTGGTGTGGAGGCCAGCCTGCTCAAAGCAGGACCTGTTGGATCGAGGTGCTAAAGACATTCCCTAGTTGAAGTTTGAGCATGTACTTGTTTATATGCAACACAAATCTAATTTTCTGTGCTGGAAGTTTTTATAGTAGTTCATATTACAGGAGTTTTATTTAAAAAATAAAAAACACTATAGCAAAACAAGTGGACACTATGGTTTGGGGTTTTTGTGGGTTTTTTGGTTGGTTTGCATAATGCCCATAAATGCTTATGATGTCTTTACTTTTGGCTGTTCTATGACAGGAACTAAATTAATTCTATTGTTTTTATTATTTGCAGCATGAAGCTGCTCTAGTCATCCAAGATGCCATTAATGAATTTTCTGGAACACCCGAGGAGCTGAGAGTTGTGATTGCAAATGCAGATCTGGCAATTGCTCAAGGAGATGTGAAACATGCCTTGACTATGCTCCGCAATATTACACCTGAGCAGCCTTACTTTATACAAGCTAAGGAAAAAATGGCAGATATTTATCTTCAGTATAGGAAAGATAAGAAGTCATATGCAGCCTGCTATAGGTAAAAGTTTATGGTGTGCATAAATAGTTTTCTAGATATTTACTGATAGCATGGTGAACTCATTTTTTCTTTCTACTGCAATACATGAGAAATGTTTAGTGACATGAATTCAATTGAATAAATATGGTAACTTAAAGCAATAATTGGAAATCTTATTTTGAAAAGATATTTCAATTTTTTTTTTTTTGCTTTGTGTACTCTCAGAAATCAAAACTAAAATCTGCAGAGGATAAAACTGTTGTGCCCTTCTCTTGTTTAGATACCAGTATTGACAAGTTAAATACTGAGCAAGGTTTTGTCTTCTGTTTCCAGTGACCTAGTAGAAAAACTGCCGAGTGCTCATACTTTACTTCTGCTTGGTGATGCATACATGAATATTCAAGAGGTGAGTGCTTGCTAGAGATGAATGGAATATTTATTTGTTGACTTTGTCTAGTTGAAACATTGTGGCATGCTGACTCTTATTGTTTGATGTTTGTCAAACAGAAACTGCTTTAGGATGTAGAACAATAAATATTGACTGTGAGTAACTCTAAATTAAAAACTGTTGAAAATATATTTCTTCTGGAAGCTTGGTGAAAGTCAAGGAGGGAATGTTTTCTAGAAGAACATTTCCTCATAAGACTAACAGTTATCTAGAGTGAGAGCTAAATTTAAATCACAAAGAAGCTGGAGATGTTTAGAACAGCGTTCTGAAACTTCAAATAGGTAACAATTCTCATGCTGATGGCTTCCCTTAATTTTTTTAATTGTTTAGTTCCTATACATTCTTTGCATCCTTTGCTTTCTTGATGAAATGGAAATGCTGTTTAGTATTGGCAGAAGACAATGTAGTCGAGTGGACATAGGAATTTGAAGGCGAAGTGTTTAAACTCATATGTTAAAAAAATAGATTGAGTTAGGACATGCAACTGATAGTTTAGATCACTAGTTTGGAGAGCTGTAGCTGATTAGTGGTTGTTTTCATATTAAATGTTTGTGGGTAATTTTCTCCTTAATGAGGAATTATCACACAAAGTGGAATTTGTTTAATCTGCTGTTACATGGCTAGAGGAGAAAAACTTATCCAGCACTAATACATACGCCTCTTTGTTAACTAGTGAAGATAGTAGCAGAGAAATTGCAGTGAAAAAAGAATTAAGGTTATTCAAACTCAAATATTTGTTTGCCAAGTCTCTATATTTTGTTTCAGTGTGAAAATGTTAATTTACATGAGCTTTGCACTTCCTGCAGTTTTATAGTAAACATTCTTCTCTCAGAAGTATTGTAGCTTATGAACCAGTAGTGCTTGGCAGTAATTCCTGTAGTTGTTACCAGATTTTGTTTCCTTCATACAGCTTTGTCTTAACTTTGACTTACATGTGTTTATATTTTACTGCTGAAGCCTGATGAAGCCATAGAAGTCTACGAGCAGGCCTTGAAGAAAAATCCAAAAGATCCATCTTTAGCAAGTAAAATTGGAAAAGCCCTAATCAAAACACATAACTACTCAAAGGTATTCTCTAAGTACTTTATTAGGTTAGTTGAGTGCTATGTCAGCATGTGGGCTTTGCTTGGGTAAAAGTATTATATTTCAGAGTGCTAAAATAGACATTTTATCCTGAAAGTAAATTTGTAGATTGCCTTCAGATCACCTGGCCAAAGGAACACTTGGTAGATCCACACTTTGGTGGATTCAAAACTGTTGAATTGTAGTTCTGGTGACTTGCAGTGGGTATGGGCCTGCACTCAAGCCCATGTTTTATTCCTTCTCCATTGAAAAAAATAAAGAAAATTGTAAGCAACGTGTCATTAAATACCTAAGTAAAAATGTTGTTGGCTGTAAAATTTGTCTGTAAATGATACACAAATTTCTGCTTCTTTTCTTCAAGGCAATCAGTTACTATGAGGCTGCAGTGAGAAATGGTGAACAGAACTTCCTTTGCTATGATTTGGCTGAGCTTTTAATGAAACTGAAGCAGTATGAACAGGCAGAAAAAGTACTTCAGCAAGCTTTAGATCATGAGCCTGGTAGGACTGTTATTAATTCACAGGAAAACATTTCTACTGTTACTTGTGTTTTCTGCCTTACTCTAATGAGTAATTAGTTCATGGGCACTATTTTGCAGTGGTTTAATTACATTTGTTACCCTTTGTGACTGTCTGAATAGAGAAGCAGTACTGTTAGCAGTCCATTCTGTGAGGTTGTCTTACATCACTGTATCACTTTCTTGCTTTGCAGAGGCATGTTGGTTTTTCATTTTGTTTACTTCTTACTGGAAAATCCTCAGATACAGCATTTTATTTGGGTCCTTGTTAAGGCTGATTTAATAGTTATGCTCAAGACAGCTCGATTTTTCTAGTTTGGAAAAATAATTAGCAGTAAATACCGTTTGCCCCATGTACTTTAAAATCTTATCTTGTGTCTTTAAAAGAAGCAAAAAGTCTTCTTTTTTATGTCTTTTTTTTACTGTTTTGATATACACACATTGTCTAAGAGAAAACAATTATTTTTGCTAATTGAGAAAATTATTGAACAATTTAATATTTTTCATGGAAATGCTACAATATCCCTTGTGGGGAAAAAAGAATTATAGGAAATATGCTGAAGGGAATGATCCTATGTGGTCTAAGTTACACAGTCTAATCTCTGATTTAGAATAGCATTTTACACAATTACAGCACTTTGAAGACCAATTTTTTGACAGAATATAGCTCTGGATACTCCTTAATTTTAATAAAGATTAAAAAAAAAATGATGGCATCTATATTTTAATGTGGAACTATGCTCAAAATACTGCTTTGTCAGTAGAGTAAAATAAATTTAAGCAAGAGAAGGCTTGAATTCTTCAAATACTAATTTATGCATATTTATTTTAATCATTATTCAAAAGCAGCCTGGTGCTTTTAAGTAGATACTGAAATATTTAGTTAAAATAACTTTGTATTCATGTCTATTCCAGACTCCAGCAAAAGAAGCGTAGTTTGAGGTCTGGCTAGAAATTTCATTAAACAGTCTCATGCTTTTTGCATGTAGAGTAGCATATTATATCAATTTAGACATTTTTCATTGACTTTGAGGAGGATTTAGACAAGAAATGTCAGGAATGGCTTTATTTCCCGTCTGCTTACATCAAAATATTTTCTCTCATGTCTCTGAAAATGCAAATACACCAGACAGTCAATTTTTTAAAATTCTGTTTTCATCTTTCAATATCTTTGGCCTTAAATCTCACTTTGTTTATAGTCTGTAATGTTTACTCTGCTTACTACCAGCACACTTTGCCCACCAGCAACTCACTGAG
>VZTB01001922.1:14246-26260 GCA_013397245.1 Thryothorus ludovicianus
CAAAAATACCAATTTGAAATTAATCAACATAACATTATTTTTATTATGTTTCTTTGGAACGGGCAGTATATCAAAAAGACATTAGTAAGAACAGTAATCTGCAAATGATTACTTACATTACAAAATTTAAATATATATATTTGTTCAAATTTATTTTTGTTTTAACCGCATTATTTCATAGTAAAAATTGCGTTGAAATCTTCAACATTTACTTGCAAACAAAGAACAAAATTATTCTCTTTTCCAGCCAAACATTTCTGCTGTCAATTCAGAAGAAAAGAAGTTTGTGAAGAGGTTTCCTAATTCAACATTTTAAAAATGTTTACTTGACTTTGGACAATGATTTAGTTATATCAGAACTAAAGTTGAAATGGAGAATTTTCTCTCTATTTGCACATATTACATTTCTAGGAATCTCTTAGAGATCTAGATTGATTTCATTATAAAAAACAGATTTTAACTGTATTATAAAGAGATAAGCTCTAGAATAGATCAACAATTAGAATTTTTTCAGTGTCTACAAATTTCTGAAAAATTGATTTAAAACAATAAACAAAATAATTACAAAAATTGGTATATTAAAATATGCCTATTGTCAGACAATAGAATTTAAACATCTTTCAAAGATACACATTGTCAGTCAGTTTTTAAGGGATTTTAATACTAGTTAAAAATTAACTGGTTAAAAAATATTTAAAGTCGATGCTAAACATTTGTCATTTGACAGAACAGTACAGAATCAGTTGAAAAATAAATTTTAGTGCCCTCATTTTTACTTCTCCAGAAAAAGCAAGGCTTGGTTTTTATAAGGAAATTCATCATCATGTTCTCTGATATTCTAAAGCTATTTTTTATAATCATCCTCTCAAATATTAAAGAATTTATACAGACATAATTAAAAACATTTTTTAGTTTGTTGGTGTGCTTTGCATTTAAATACAGGCCAGGATTAACCTGATGAGCTGCAATTGTGCAAAAATTATCATGCAACTTCTGTTAAAATAATGTTATCTTAATTCTGTAATTTCAATTTGGACACCTTTGTTCTAATGACACCTCTGGTGGCATGAAATAATAATCTGCAAATTAGTGAATATGTTTTCACCTGGTAATATTAGTAAACATGGTGCTTAAGGGACATGATTTGGTGGTGGACTTGGCTGTGCTAGGTTAATGGACTCAATGATCTTAAGATTTTAACATTAACATTTCTAACCTAAATGTTTGTATGATTCTATTCTATGATTCTATGAACATAGCTGCAGTTTGTATCTTGAATGGGTAAGGTACTGTACTGCATTTTACATCAAAATATTTGTTTTAGGACATAACACATCTTCGTTTTCAATATCCCTTTTTCCTACAATTTAGTTAAAAGTATATTTCTAGTGTTGCTTGCAACCATACAAAGTAAAATCTATGCATAGTTTTCTGTCTGAAAAATACCTGATTTAGGAAAATATCAGTTTTCCATTTGACCTCTAAATGTGTTGTTCCGACACTGCTTGTGAATGGTTTCATTTTTGCAACTTTAAAGTAAGAAAATGGTATTTTCCCTTCTTGTATTTCTTTCTCCCATTAAAACATTATTTTCTGACCATCTAGTAGTCTTAGTGCATTATCAGAATACAACTTGGATTACTAAAGAACAGTTCCAGAACAAAAAGATATATCATATTCATTGATTATGATACAAATAACTCAGTAGGCCTGATAGCGGCACAGCTACAATATTGAGGATTGTATGCAAAATATCTCTTTATATTTGCCCTGAAAATGTGACTGCAAGTATACTGTTCTCTTATAAAACACATCAAAGGAAAGGAAAAATGAAACTCATTAATTGAGGTAATAAAGATTTATGTTCAAGCAGTGAGGTGAAGAAAATTAATACCACTGTGCTGAACGGAATGGAACTGTGACAATTGAAATGAATTGAAGATATACCTCAAGTGATTTCAGTGGCTTTAGGAGATTGCCTTTAAATTTGGGGAAAGGAAAAATGAAAGATTCTCCCAGGAGCCAGTACAGATCATCTTTTGCCAGTGTTGCTCATTCCTTCGTCTCCTTGCATCTTTTTCTCTGTGTGCAGTGAAACAAGACTCATTTTCCTGTCTAGAGAACTTCTGTTTCTTTAGGGACTGGGATTAATCTTTGTTCTAAAACCCAAGTCCTAAATTCACCAAACCAAAGGCAAAATTCCAGGTGTGCTCGTCTTCTCTTTTATAATTGCAGGATTGTAGTAACTTCACTTTTTCCAAACAGACCTGATGGAATCTTTAACTTATAGAAATAAGGATTAGCAGCTGGCATTGTAATGCAGCATCATACCACTTGGTATTCCGCATTACTAACACTGCTGTTGAGTAACAGCATGATGGGTTCTTTACTTAAGAAAAGACTTTGCTGTTAATTCTTCCCTCAATACCAAGCAGTTAACAGATACACTTCTGCTCCAGCTATGCCATTGAGTCTCTGGCTGTTGAACCTGTTGTATTGTGATAAAACAAAACTATACAAAACAAAATAATAAAAAGTAAAATAATACAGAGAGTGGACAGGAAAATGTTTCAATTTAAAGCTCACTAAGTATGCTATGTGAGAGGGACAGAGAGATGTAAATTATATATTAGATCTATGTAATTTTTTCTTTCCCAATAAAAAGCAACTTTCCAAGCACTACAGAGAAGACAAGTACTTCAGGCATAGATAGAGAAACTCAGTGATTAATAGGTAGCTAAACATATACAATTTGTTTTTCTTAAAAATAACTCATCTTCTTTTAGTTGTCTTTTCTAGAGTAAAGTTATCTGAAGGAACAAAGAAATCTAAGAGCATTGTCTGTTGATACTTATATATTTGAGAGTAATTTACTAAAAAGTCTTAAAGCTTAAGCTCAAAGTACTCAATAAAAATTTACTCCTAAAAAAAAAACTAATGAAAAAGTTACTTAAATCAAGGTTAAGTCAGCATCAACAGTGCAGTGGGAGTGGCCTAGTATTTCAAAAATAAATGGATAACAGATTGCTTTTATTGAAACTCAATATACAGCAACCAGTTATTATTACAATGAAAAGACTTTTTTAACTTACTCTTCTCCAAGGCACATCCTGTTGTTTTGTCTCAGGATAGAGATCTAAAAAAGATTAAGAAATATTTGATATTACTGGTAGTAACAGTCACTGTCAAATACCATGATTTCCTTTATAAACATATTTTTATTTGCTGATATGTACAATCAGAAAGTATTATGATTTTGAAACCCCTTAACATACATTAAAGGAAAAATTAGCAATTAAAGGAAAAATTAGCAAGAAAATACAGACGCACACCTGCAGTTCTATTTTTCCTTCTATTAAATATGCTTCTGAATTTTCCTACAGGTCTCATTATCATAGAATCATAGATTGGTTTGGGTTGGCAGCCACTTTAAAGTTCTCCTAGCTCCAAATCACCCACCATGGTCTGGGACAGCTTCTACCACACTAGGTTGCTCAGAGCCCAATCCAGCCTGGCCTTGAATTCTTTGAGGGATGGGGCAGCCACAACTCCTCTGGGCAAACTGTTCCAGTGACTCGCCACTCTTACTGCAAAAAAATTTCATTTAGACCATATCAGAGTGCATTTTAATTGCAATTTTTATAATTGAATATTTAAATTATCTCATAAGTGAAAGTCTACAATTATGCACAATTCAATATTTGTACTATGGGTCACCATTTCCAAATATATACCTTGGTAGCTCTTGAAACATATTTTCAGGCTTGAATCAGTTTGCAGATATTAATGACATTTAAAAATTAGCTTAAATAAAAACTTTATAATGCAAAACACTTAAGAGTCACTGTTTTTGGGCCTTTATAGAACATCCTATTAAATACTATATTCTTTTTAAGAGTTTGGAGGTTTTTATTATCTATTTTTGGTAAAGTAGGACTCAAATAATAGTAATTAGATAGCAATAATCAAAGTAGGTTATGAACCTTAACCATAGTGTTCTTCCATCTGAGTCCTTGATATTGTTGCAATAAAAAACTCATCTATTTAGATGAGTAGTAGAATTTTGGTATGCCATTGCATAATTTTGAAATATTCATAATAAAGGATTAAAGTTTAATCAGATTGATCTGAAAATTGGCATTATATTCACAAGGGATTTGACTACATGTAATACCTATACTAACATTTCAAATGTGCACATATTAAGGTATTGGTTTTTTAAGAGGGGAAAAGTTCAAAAGCCCTCGTCTTAGTTTAGCATTAATTTAATTGAGCCAATGAGAAGTGGCTACGCCTTTTGTGAGCGCACATTCTTAAGATGGAAAAGGCGGGGAGGGCCTCTTTTAACTTCCAGCCTTGGAAGGAGTGGTGGGCGGCATCCAGGCTCTCCGCGCTCAGCCTGGCATGGCTGGGCGTGGGCTGGTCTGGTCTCCTGGCCCGGCTGAGATTTTCCACTCCTGGAGGGATGGTGACGGGGCAGCAGAGCCTGTCAGCAGAGCCTGTCGCTCTCTTTTCTAGCACAGCCACGGAACTGGGCTGGCCAGAGGCTCTATTGGCACCGAGGGCGACCATGTGGCGGGGAGCAGTGCTGGAGGTGAGCCCGTGTTTGGAGCCAGGGGTGGACCCGAGCCAGGAGCGGCCACTGCATGGCCATGTGGCCAGAGTGGCAGCAGCCAGGATCGTGCCAGGCAGCCACAGCCACCTCAGCACAATGAACTTCATTTACTCAGCTACTTTGAACCACCTTTGGTACAGATAGAAACAAAGGCATTGGCTGCAGCTTTCCTTGATTTCAGGACCCCATCAGAGCCAGGCCGGCAAAGCTCGCACGGTGCTGGCAGAGACCATGTGGCCAACAGAGAGGCACGGCGAGCTGTTTCAGTATAAGCTTGGACCAGATTAACCTTTCAGCAGGACTCTATAAAAACTGTTTCAATCAATGATAAAACTTAACTTTGAGATCAGTGAAGAAGTCTACTTCTAGATGAGGGGATCGAAAAGAATGCTTTAAGCTTGAATTAAGATTCTTTTGTAAAGCTATGGTTAAGATATATGCTTGATATACCAGACTTTGCTTTCCTTGTGACTCAGAAATGCACTTGGGAGGATGCAGCATTTTTAGTACAAGTGTGAGCTGAAATACTGATATTTCAAACAAATAGATATTGCTGTGGTCTAATGAGAAGCTTGAAAAGAGATAAATGAGAGAAATGAGAAAGATAGTAATAAAATCTTTTGTTTCCAGANATCAGTGAAGAAGTCTACTTCTAGATGAGGGGATCGAAAAGAATGCTTTAAGCTTGAATTAAGATTCTTTTGTAAAGCTATGGTTAAGATATATGCTTGATATACCAGACTTTGCTTTCCTTGTGACTCAGAAATGCACTTGGGAGGATGCAGCATTTTTAGTACACGTGTGAGCTGAAATACTGATATTTCAAACAAATAGATATTGCTGTGGTCTAATGAGAAGCTTGAAAAGAGATAAATGAGAGAAATGAGAAAGATAGTAATAAAATCTTTTGTTTCCAGAATAGACGAAGAAAACTGTTATATACTAAACTAGCTCATTCTTAAAAAATAGCACCCCAATAATTGTTATGGTATATGAAAGCAGGTGTGTGAAAGCTGCAAGACATGAGAAAGACTTTACAACTGTGAATAGAATTATGTTTTCCGAGTAGCTGATTTGTTTGTGACAAAGCTACAAGAAAACTTCTTGTGGAAAAGTCGCCATAGCACAGCAAGAGAAACTCTTTTCCCTAAGTGAACTGAGAAAAAGACTATTTTNATAAAATCTTTTGTTTCCAGAATAGACGAAGAAAACTGTTATATACTAAACTAGCTCATTCTTAAAAAATAGCACCCCAATAATTGTTATGGTATATGAAAGCAGGTGTGTGAAAGCTGCAAGACATGAGAAAGACTTTACAACTGTGAATAGAATTATGTTTTCCGAGTAGCTGATTTGTTTGTGACAAAGCTACAAGAAAACTTCTTGTGGAAAAGTCGCCATAGCACAGCAAGAGAAACTCTTTTCCCTAAGTGAACTGAGAAAAAGACTATTTTAAAGGTGGCAAACTGACTAAAAGTTGTAAGTTTTATCTTTACATTGTCAGTGAGAAAGAAATGTTCTAAGAGTTTATTCTGATTTTCTTACTATTGTTTTTCCCTTTAGTTCTGTTAATAAAGTTTTCTTTGTATGTTTAAACCTGCTTTGCTTTCTTTCCTTTTAGTCCTATCTCATGGCAGAAAATAAACCTACCATATTAATTGGTACATTGACTGAGAAACCAAACTAACCCTTGACAGCCCTATTCCTCAATTTTTCCCACTAAATTTTCTGTCATTATGTACTCCTAGTATATGCACTTCTAATGAATAAAACTATTTAGGTAACATTCATGTAAGTATTCAAAATTCTTGTGTTCAGAAAAACTTATAGTGGTTACAAGTATGAAGGGCTGTAAGATTTAAGAATAACAACAAATATGTTTAGAAGGCGGAAATTTACCATATCTTGGGTTTAGCTATGCAATAATTAGAAATGATGAATCTTAACTGTCCAAACAGGAGAAGAGTGATTGCTTCTAGGAAGAACATATCAGTTCATGGAGATAAAGAAACTAATCTTAAGCAATTTTACTGTATAAGTAAAGAGTACTTGAAACTGATCTAGGATCGAGACTTTTCAAATATAATTTTGGGAATATGGATACCTGAGAAGAAGTCAGGTAAATGTAGAAATTACAGGATTTATATGAGGAAATGGCATATAGTGAGTGCATCATATGACTGACAGCTTATTACTGCTCTATAAATGTAGTTTCCCTGCAAAAAAAAATAAAAAGCTCAAATAAAACAACAAAAGCTTTCAAGAAAGCAAACAAGCCAACCAAAAAAATGACCTGATCTAATAAATCTAAATGCATAAAATTATTTTAGTCTGTGTTCAATAATCAGTTAGACTTTGAATTTCCTTGTCTCAGAAGGTGAATTACACTCTGGTGAGTTATTAAAACTTTTAAACTTTGCAAGGTTAATGTTGTAATTAGCAGTGACCTTAATGTAAACTATTAATTTACTCCTTTTGAAACTAATGGAATCATCTAAACACTGTAAATGCCTTCCACAGCTCACCTTTAAGAGCAGTGACTGATCATGTCAGTATACAGATTTGTTTAAATGTTTTAAGCAGCGTTTACTGATAAATATCGATATGGACATGAGAAAAAATGCATCATATTCTGGAAGAATTCCTTAATTTTCTTTTAGGGGAGAGCATATCCTTGAAGTGAAAGGAAAGATTACTGAATTCTTTAGATTCAGAACTGCATTTCTTTTAAGGTAAACATCAGTGAAAACAAGCAGGCCTATTTCCAAGTGTGTAATTAATAACATCTTTAAACCCCCAAATTTGTAATAGGCTAATAAATATGCAACAACACCAACTACTCTTCAATGCAGTCAAACTGGTTGCATCCTGTGATGACTCATCACTAAGGTAAAGTCTATTTTGTTACCAAGTCACATATTTCTTCGTGAAATATGTACTCTGTTCTGCCACCCTTCTTAATCCACTCCTCAAAATACCAATTTTTCTCTTGTGTTCCTTTATTGCTTAAAAACAGAGGTCTTGTTGCAACAGTCCTTCCAGACTCAGTCACTGGCTTCCAGTAACTGTTCAACCCTCTATATCACAAGTGTCAGTTTCCCTAGACCTAAACATCATTTATATTTTACTTGAAGGACTAATGTTTACAAAAAGACAAAAAATAAAGAGTTAGTTTTAAAAAGACTGAGAGGAAATGGAGGCAAAAAAGCTGAACCTAAACAGATATCAAAGATATGTTTTGAGGTTTTTTTCTAATCTGTTAAGAACAGAAATAGGTTTCTCGGACAGTGATATTTGTGAATTAATTCCTTCTTACCTTATTTAAATTAGTATCAATTGAAAACAAGATCAGTGAAGTTTATATGATATAATGATAAACTGTGAATGAAGACTATGTTGGGATGTCCACCTTCTTGACACCTCAACAGAAAAGAATCTTACTTCTGACTTCCCCTGATAAAGTATTAGACTGTGAATGACTTATTTCATACTCATTCTCTTTTCATGTTGTCAGGAACCAAAAACACCCCTGAAGCGAACAGCAGCTTGGTTGTTTAAAGAGCTGGCAGTATTTTGGGTGAGCAGAATTTTGTAGTAATAAAAATATTGTCTTTGAAGAGCACATTTGTTGTCCTCTTAACTCCAAGGCTTGCTACGTTCTCACTGTATGACACATGTATACTGTCCATAATGTATTTCATGTAGAAAAGAAAAAAACCTCTTCTGGACAATATATGCCGTACTCAATAAATTTTTTCTGGCTTTTTTCTTCTTTTTGTTGTTTTTTTTTAATGTGTTTCTTGATTATGGTATTAAAAATGCTTAAGCCCTAACACTCATGGAAGGCATTTCAGTATGTTGAAGACAGGTGTAGTTTTGCCAAAACACTTAGTAATCTAAATCTCACAAATGTGATTTCTAAAAGGACCTATAGGTTAACTGTTCAGTGCTTTTCCAAGCAGCTAAATCCTTCAAAAATTCAGTCTGCAAGACTTATCTCAGAGTTCAAAATTAAAGAGGTGATGCAGTGCCTCGGTAGATGCTAATGACATCAACAACTATTGTGAGATTATTACAGAGTCATCCTCTTCAATAGCATTTGATCCTTTTGGGTCTTGGACTGATGGGAGATATTGCAACTGTGATGATATATGTGAATATATGGATATGAAACCACTGTGTAAAAATTAAATATATTTACGGAATGGCATTTCTTATTAAAGTTGCAGCTAGAGGCCTTTAATCTGGCTCTGACTATTGTTCCAACCCTAAAGTATTAGTCAGTAGTATGAAATATTTACTATTTGAGACAAAGAGGAGACAAACAGTGATAAAACAGAAAAAAAAATCAATCAAAATTAAACATTTCTTGAAAATACATTCAATTGCTGCCAAAAGATTTGAAGTATTTAATCTTTAATGTATAAATATTTGGTTAATATTGCTTTATTGGGAATTTCAAGCTAAGAAATGTGTGGTAATTAATATTCTTGATCTTCAAAATTCTTCTTTGCAAAGGCCAGTCAACTAGGGAATACTTAATTGCTTGCAACAGCTTGTCAGTTATAGGTAAATAGACACACTGTAAAAGCAGGAGGGTTTAGAATGGGGAAAGTAAACGAAAGGATTAGTTTTGTACCGAGATCATTCTATAAGGGAAGAAGTAAACCATATTTGTTATATGCTATTGTTAAACTGCAATATAAATTATACTATTTCAGCATAAATTTGGACATGTGTTCCTCAAATATGATTGTACAGAGGTAAGTAAGTTTGGGCCCAGATCACTGAGATGATATACTTTTCTTTATGAGGAATTCTTTTAGGAATGGGAAGCATAAGGAAGCAGAAAATTTAAGCAACAGTGAATCTGCATGCTCATGCTGTACTTTACTCCCATTATCCTCTTATATATATGATACAGAGTTATTCTTAATCATTATACTGATAATGATCTAATAAATGCAGTAACTCTTCCCTACGTACATTTTACAACATACTTTGCAAAAGTGCATCTTAACATTATTATTTCAAAATCCCTTCAGGACTCTATTCTGCCAAAAAGAGTAGTTATAGTAATGTCTTAATTAGCTAAACAGCACCAACAGATACCAATTCAACCTGGTACACTCCAGTCAGATCTGTCACTGTCTCAAACCCTTTGAGCCTCACATTGGGTGCCAATAAAGGACTATCATAGTCAATCAACAGCTAAGTCCCACACAGCTCATTTGCTCATTCCCCTATCAATGGGGAGACAACCTGAAAGGTTAAGTAAGTTAAGTAGGGAAAGGAAAAGCATGCACACAAGCAGAACAAAGCAAGGAATTAATTCACTGGTACCCATGGGCACACAGGCGATCAGTTATTTCTAGGGGAACAGAGTCCACCATGTGCACCAGTTACTCAGAAAGACAAATATTGTCATTCCAAATGTTCCACTCTCCCTCCTTCTCATCCCCTCACTTTACATACTGACATGATGCCACATGGTCTGGAATATCCCTTTGGTTGATGTGGTCACCTGTCCCCGGTGTGTCTCTTCCCAACCTCCCAAGAACCCCAGTCTCTTTGCCAGTGTGGCTGTACAAGAAGTAGAAAATGTCATGAGCAGGTCCTGTTCAGCAAACTACAAAAAGGTCTTTATATTATCAACCCTGTGTTCAGCAGAATTCAAAACCAGCCCAATTATATCCACAATTGTACCATATTATCAGACTGCAACTCTGACACCAACATGTCACACCACTGTACTATTACATGGAAGGGAAGACAATATCAGTCTTTGACTCCTGCTTAATTTTATGAAAGAAAATGTTTTCTGTGCAATACATGTAACATTGAATAACATAGGAGCAAAATTTCTACAGATATCTCACTAATATTTATGTATCTGCTTTAACATTTTTTTATATCACAATTATTTTATGCTTTTCTTATGTAAACCTGCTGTGTAGACTCCACAAAACTGTGTGCAGCATATGTGCATATGCTGTAATATGTGCTCAGACAGCTTTGTTCATCAAATAAACAAATTCAAGCTATGTGATTTGTCCTCTGACTTTCACCATGGTAAATTCATTTCTAAGTTCTACTACTAATGTTTTGAATACTTCTATTCTTAGGTCTGGATCNTGTTAATTAGTGCTAAAAGTTACAAAAAAAAAAAAAAAAAGAAAATCCAAACCAAGCCAAGCATACAAAATCAATTAACCAACCAATGAACTAACCAACCAAAGAAAAAAAGCAATTTGTAAACTTTCTCATCTTCCTTTCAGTTTTATGATTTTCTGTGTATGTAGAAGATATGCCATGCACAAGTAGACATACTCTGTCTAATTCAAACATTCATGCTAGGCATGTCCTTGTGTTTACATAACTTTGTCCTCTCAAAAAAATCCCCATCACTGAAAGCCTCAATTTTTTTCTTCTCTCTGCCTCTTTTTTCCAGTCGTAACCAGTTAGTTTTTGTGTCTTTCTTCAGTCTCCCAAACTTAATAAAATAACTATGTAACTATGTAACTATTTTACTCACCAAAATTTTACAATTGGGTCTTTACCGTTTTCCCTGAGTAACTTGACAGGAATTATCTCATCGGGTAGTTTAGACTATATTTGAAACTCTCACATACAGATCATTAAAAAGCTTTTCCTGCTGCCCAGTTATCTTTTCTGCTTCTAGTTTTAGTGTTATTTCCTTCTGAGGAAGTATCTCAGAAGCCACAGTCTCAGTCTTCTAAAGGAAATGGAGTTTTCTTCCAGTATATTGGCTGCAAATGCTTTCTTTCCTGTAGAATTGTAGATTGAAGTGTGATAATTTTCAAGGGATGTTTTTTCTCAACCTGAATCTTGAGACACAGCTAGTATCAATGGTATAGGAAATGTCTCATTTGATAGAGTGTATGCAAAGGAACGAGAAAAAACCCTAAAGATGAAATAAAGTTAATTCTTTATAACAATAAACTTTAAAAAATCTGTTGAGAAACATTTTTATTTGGAGGAACACATAGAAAAGAGCTGACTTAAAAAGCTTGCTTCAACAAACATATAATGGGAATATGAGTAAATGACAAAGGGACAAAGAGCTTTCAAAATATGCCCCCTCCCACACACAGCATAATAGACTCTTGTTGAAAGGAAAGGATATTCTATCCAATGCTCACTTTTCGTGATATATCATTTAGTAAAACTGCTCTTTAAGAGATGTATTTCTGAGGCAGCAGACTGACTTTGAGTTCATGACTCATGCAGAACCCAACTTAAAAGACCCAAAAAGGACAGCTGTGCATTTTGTTGCTGTTAAATTCTGTGCAAAATGGGACAGTTTGTGTAGGGAAGACTTAGATTAACCTCAGTTCACAGTAATCAACATCTTTTTTTCTCTCCCACAAAACAGATA
>VZTB01001931.1:11710-28124 GCA_013397245.1 Thryothorus ludovicianus
TGCCCCGCGACAGCCCGGGGGCAGCCGTGCCCAGCGGCGGACGGAGCCGCTGGCGGGCCGGCCGCGGTGGCCGCAGGAATCCCGCCGGCCTGAGTCGGCTGGAAGTGGTCTATAAGGTCTGGGGAGGATTCCCCCATGCTCCCGGAGGCGGAGGTTGTGCGTGCGGGTGGTCGCGGAGGGCGATAGCGAGGAGATGCGCGGGGCTCGTCGCCCTTGCCAACCCGGCCCCCTGCACTCGGGTCATCGCCAGCGAGTGCGGTGTTGAAATCAGGCTTCCCGAAGGCTCCCGTGATGGGCACGGGACGCACGTCCTCCCGCCACTCATCGTCCCCAAACGGTGGGCTCCTTGCTTTGTATTTCCCCTCTTTATGGGGGGTTTATGTTCCTGTGAGGCGGCCTCTGCGAGGAACGCTGTGCTGCCGGGTGCCTACATCGGCGCTGCCCCCGCTGGGAAGCGCCAGCTCAAGGCTGCAGCCCGCGGTCTGTGCCGGAGCTGCCGCTACTGCTCGGGCGGTGCCGCGGCGGGACTCCCGCTGCCCCCGAGCTCTCGGCGCTCTCCGTGGCTCCCTGGGCGTGTACCCGTCCTCTTGTTTTAAATACATTGGTCCTGCGGGATGTTGTAACAGCGAAGTAAATACAGATACAAATAAAAGGCACTTGAAGAACAACGTCAGTGTTGCGCTGTAAAAGATAATTGATCACTGTTATTTAAAAAACACATCAAAAAGTAACTAAGATTGATTAAAATTAGAGAGAGAAATTAAATGCTTTAATATTTCAGTGCGCTGTACAGAATCACACGAAGATGTTACTACTGCACAGCAATAATAGGTATCGAATTTATCTGTGCGCACTAACAGGAAAAAAAAAAAACCCTTTCTTTCACTTCTCTATGCAATTTCGGAGCCTTAGCGCTGAAATTAGGGTAAGTGGGAAACAATGCACATAATTACAAGAAAAAAAACCCACAACGGTTGAAAAGGACGGGCGGTTAGCAGCACACAAAACATCGCGAAGACCGTAGGCTTGTTAGGCACAGGGAATGTTTATCTGGATGGCTGCTCACCTAATTTCTTCATAACAAACACTATTTTTATAACAAAGACATTTTTGATCCTTTTCATAACAATAATCATTATATGAGCAGAGTTTTTCCCCTTTCGTTCGTCAATAATGATGGTATTCTGTTGCCGAGAATGAAATGATTTGGAGCTACAAAACTCGGATTTTCATCTTTTCTAGATGCTCCCTGTACGCGCATTTCACCTTTGTTTTACAAAGAAGACTACTTTGCACTTATTTTATTCACTTCGTTCAGCCACTGGCCTCTGGCCAAGGAGGGCATCCTACCCGGCAATACTCTGGCGGTACAGAAAATCCTGTGAAGATCGCAATGATCAGGCACTTGATTCAATCCAGTGGGTTTGGTAATGCCTACGGGCGTCCAGACGCAACTGATATAAGAACTTTCTAAATCTGCAGCAATGAAGTTCAAAACTCCTGTAATAACTCCTACACCTCAGACTACTCATGAGTGCATACAAATGCGTACAGCATTATTACCTCAAGGATACTAGCTTTTAAAGTCTGGATCAATGTAATTCTCTCTTTAGGAGGCATCACTTGACTGAAGTGCCTATCTCCGTTTCACTTCCCTTCTCTTCTACTTTGTTACGTCGCTTTGTAACATTTGCGTTTAGGTTGCGTTTGGTTTGTATCTAAATGCGGAGACAGGTTTTTAAAATGGACACAAGTAATGTCATCTGGAACTCCTCGGCGAACGCGGGAGGGAAGGAGGCAGGGTTGAAGAACATTTAAACGCACTTTACAGTGCTCTAATACCGCAACAGTAGCTGCAGAACTGCAACTGGGAGGGGAGGAGTAAGGAGAGGAGAGAGGGGGGAACAGGGCTATTTAAGTGATATTTGAATCGGACTAGCATTTTTAGTGCTGTTTACGAACTGCATATTGAACTGCATATTGAACTCCCTGAAACTGTTCATTAAGTGTTGGCAAAATATACCTGTCGAGGAGTTAAGAAGACATAGGAATATTTTTTTCACTTCTTACTTATTTTGGTAGCTGGACACGCCATTAATAACATCATAAATGAAGCACCTCAAGTAGATTTATAATTTTAATTGATTTTAATATTTAATTTTAATATTTAATTTTAAAATGTTTAATATTTTGGATATTTCCCTGCAATACTATAAACGTTTCTTTAGTTAGGCAAATGTTGCTGTCTACTTAGTTCAGAGTGACTTGCCAAATTAAGGAAGCCATTTCCTATAACAGGTACTTTGACAAGGATAACCAACAGTCTTTTATATCAAAGAGTCGTCAAACCGCAGTGGGATTCAAAGCCGAGAATGTTGGAACATTTTGTTCCAGAGAATGAGCTAAAAATAACAGCCCCTCCCCGTGTTGGAAGGGGGTTGATTTTCACATTTGGAAGGGCAAATAGAAATCAGATTATTAATGTAATCAAACTGAAAAATCTGCCCGGAAAGGTGAAGGGTGAAAGTTCTGAAGTGTCAATGCTTAAAAAAAAAACAAAAAAAAAAAAAAAAACAACAACAACAACAACAACAACAAAAACAGAGTCCAGAGCTGGCGTTCTGAACGGGATTTGATAGGTTGTTGGGAGATTTAATAATTTTATACCTTCCTTATGGTACACCAGAACACAGTGTTTGAACTAGGTCGTGGTAATGCCAAACTGCACAGCCAAGTGTAATGCTGCTCCAGCCGTTCTGCCACTTGAAGCCAAACGTAAAAGATTTATTTTCAGCCCGGAAGCAAGCTCCTTCCACAACCTCATGTTTTACTTACCTGCAGGATAGGCTCTCTAAACATGTCAGATACGGAGAAACTGCATTGACATACATTTCGGCGATTAGATGCTAAGTGTGGTGCACGTCAATAAGGAAATGCTTAACAACATGATAATTACACCATCCACGTTACTGAGATATTTGATTAGAGACTTCAGCATCCACCCGGTGGGAAAAGAGAGCTTCTTTACTTGCAGACCGTAGGAGAAAAAAAAAAAAGCAAAACAACATCATCTAAACTCAAAATAACCTACGTTTTTAAACCCTCAATCACTTTTTCTACAAGAAAGGAAAGCTTTCCTCTTTTCCAATAAGCGTGCTTCCAGACAGCTATTACTTCCCTATTCTCGTGAGCGGCTTGGGGTTTGTTTTTGGATTTGAATGTTTAAAGCACTGTAGACATGTCGCATTGACAGAGCGGGCGGCACACCAGCGGAGCGGCGTTGTTCTCCAGCAGCTCCGCACCGCGCCCGTCGTCGCGAAGAGCTGCGCTGCCCGGGGGCGCGCTGCCGCGCTGCCCCGCGGCTCCGGCCGCAGCCCCCGAGCATCCTGGCTCAGCTACGCCGTCCCGCCAGCCCTGCCATCCCCGCCAGCGGACGGCCTCCGGGGCCGCCACCCGCTTCAACCAGGCGGGGTCGGAACTCCAGCTCTCCAGTCTCTCCGGCACTGGACGGTAGCCTCGCTCCCCTCGTACCCGCTTTATTCTCATCGGGTCCTACGGCACAAACTTTGTGTCGTGTGTGCCCCCCCTCTCCTCCTCCCGCCCCCCACTCCCGTCCTCTGGACACATACACAAGCTCTTCTTGATTCGGCTCCTCTGAGGTCCCTGCATCGGGATGGGGCGGCAGTCCTGGCCTCTTCGTTTCCCGGAGGCAAGAGGCTTTCCTTTCCCCAGGCAGGGAACCAGGGCCGGACTTTCACCATTACCTCTCTCTCGCCCACTAGGAACAAGGGAGTCCCGCACCTCCAGCCGCCTGCCTCAGCCTCCCTTTGCGTCCCTCCTGCAGGACTTTCAGCTTTCCCCCCGTCTGTCCTCCCATTTGTCTGCCCGCCTGCCTGCCTGCCTGCCTCCTTTTTTTATTTTCCCTGCCAGTGACTTAAGCCCAAGCCAAAGGAGTCATAAGGAAAAATACAGCCGTGGGCTCCAGGGCTATAAATACAGCTCGGAGAGAGCGTCCAAAAGTTTGGAAGGAAAGGAGGAAGGCGTGCGGAGACAAAAGCCAAGTGCCGCTCCGCTGCTGCCGATGCTCTGGCAATGCTTGGGCTTCGCGGCGGCAGATCGAGCCCCTTCTCTGTTTGTTTGGGTGGGAGTTTTTCGGGAGCGGGGCGGTGGCGGTAGAAGCATCGGCACATTCATTATTTCAGCTTTAAATACGTGAATTTTAGCCACAAATACCAGTCGATCTATCAGCCAACTTTACAGCTATTACTGTGAGTGGAAACTTTCCCAACGTGGCTGAAGCCGCTAATGGAGGGTAATTTTTTTTTTGTTTGGGTTTTTATGATTTTGATTTTGGGGTTCTTTTGTGGTTTTTTCTTTTCCTTTTCCATCTAGTGAAGCCTAGGAGTCTGAACATTTACTTGTTCCCTCCTTGTTTTGTGTATCCATCGGAGAGAGAGAGAGAAAAAGAAACAGTCGTGGCTTTAAACGGGGGATAGCGGCGCCCCTACCTGCCCTGCGTCGTCTTAGACAATACTCTCCTAGAAAGAGTATCCTCTTTAGAATACGTAAAAGTGGTGCTGCCGTCCGCCGTAAAAATAACACTGGGATGTCAGAGAGGAAATGACCAACATATGTTCCCTGTATCCAAAGTATTAATTCACGTTAACTTCTGTCTTCTTTATCCTACCTAAGAAATTGGTGTTGGCCTGAAAATACTACTCTTTCTCAGGAGGGAGCAATACTCATTCAGAATAACAACGAAAGAAAGAGTCAAGGAAATGTGCATATACCGGATGAAACAGGGAGAAACAGACCCAGTTTCGGAGTTCGTCTGTTTGGGAGATTGAGGTTGTGAGGAGGAAGCAGGTCCGAAGTTAGGGAATAAAACTAGCAAGTGGAGAAAGTGACTTTCGTTGCTCAGGCAGCCTTTGAAAGCTCAAGGAAGGACATAACAAGCTTCCCTGCAGCGAGAGTGTGAAACGGAAGCAGCGAGAGGCCGCAAAACCGTGCGGGAAGATGCTGCCCGGAGCGGCCGGCCGCCTCCCCCTCAAACTCCCCAGGACGGGCGGCCCCAGCCCCAGCGTACCCCGGTGGGGAGGGAGCGAGGGGAGGGCGCAAAGGGCCTCTCCCCCCGGAAGAGCAAAGTCATCGGCTGCTGTTGTGAGACAGAAATACGGGGTGCTGAGGAAATAAGGGCTGAGAGGCAGGAGACAATTCAAATGAGCAAACAGACGCTTCAGCCTTCAGCACTGCAGCTTTGCAAGAATTCGTGCTTTCTTTGCACGACAAGCACAAGACAAAAAGGTATTCCGAGCACCGAAGAACCCTGTAGCCTTCAGAGAAGCTATTTTCTGGGCCCTCCTACGTCTTCGACAGGGGCAGGAAGCGACTTTATCATGCACTGCTACAAAACGGAGCTCATCACTGTCCCCATGGCACTCATCCAAGAGGGAGAGATGACCGGGCTTGCCAGGCTTTGAGGTTTTTGTTTAATTAACAGTGGTGAGGGTTGTTCACAGGCATTACTTTTGGTTCAGGGAAAGGATGATGAAATAGAAATCGTGTATCTGCTTTATCTCAGAAAATTCACCAGTGGTCAATATCATGAAACAGCAATACTACACAGCTTTTGTGGCAGCAGGGTTGTGAAGCCATCCCAATACCTCCTCACTGGGCTAGCTCTCACCACATTTGGCATATACCACGTGTAGCACTTGGAGCAGAGGCTTCCCCACCATGCACATGTGCTGCCACCACACCACCATAGCTTTATTGATGACAGATTTCTAGTAACTGTAGAGTTATTTCCAGGGGATGGATTTCACTGCCAGCCTTCACAGCCTGGGCGTGAGCAGGAAGCTAGGGGTGGTAAGGGGGCTGAACACAGATGGGGATAAAACACCCCCCAGACACGGACAGAGAGGTGCAGCTCATCCTGCACCCTCAATTGGTGTCTCTGCTCACTGAGGTGAAACTGTCAGCCGTCCAGGAGCATCGTGTAGTCAGAGTTCAGTCTATTTAAAGCCTCTGCTCTTGCTGCAGACTCCAACTAGTGTGTGCCAATCCCTTTGGCTTGGCAACATTAATTTTGGCTGCAGCTCCCTCCCACATTGTAGGAAATACAATAAAATTAAAACAAACATTAAAAAGAAAAAAAAAAAAAAGGAAAAATAAAAAAGAAAAAAAGAAAGAAAAAAGGGATGCTGAGCAAGTGCTCCTGGCAGGAGAAGGAAAGGAGCCAGGGAGCCCAAGACTATCATGTCCTCCCTGTCTTGCTGTTCTGTAGTTGCTTCCCCTCCAGCTGTGGCACCTCTGTCTGCCTAGTGTGGGATGGAAGGTGTGGGGTGAGAGGAGGCAGCATAGCAGTGTAGCCCCACACTGGCTGCCATGGGACCTTTCCCACTGCAGTTGCTTGCACTCACACCTCTGGGCTAAAAAAGAGTGGTCGCCACTGTGGTCTGTGCCATAGGGGCAGTAGCATGCCCTAGGCCCTGGGGCAGCTGCCAAGGATGAGGCTGGGATCATCTTGGTCTGAACTGCAATTTAGGTAGGACAGACCTCTCTGTGTGGGTAGTGATAGATTAATGATGATGCTGGATCCTCTTGGTGTGGTCTGGGTTTAATCTTTTTCCTGCCTTCAAGGAGAGGTGTTGGGATAACTGTAGCTTTGCTGGTGCTGGTGAAGCCCTTTTTCTATTTTCCATTCCACTATCAGAGATCAGTCTTAAAAAGAGAGTAGCAACAAAAAAAGACATTTAAACAAATCCTGCTCCTGAACTGAGGCCATGAGAGTTATAGGCACAATGCATTTCAGAAACAAAGAAACTCATCTTTTCTCAGAGAATTTTATCTGTCAAAATTTCATAGAAAACAAGAGAGGATGTTGTTCAGCAAGGGAAAGTAAAACCATAAAGGAAAAAAGAAACTCTTCTCACTGGTGGAGAAGAAAGCATGAAATAACATTCCAATGAAAAAGCACTTCTTTTTTTATTTTTCTCTAATATATCAGAGTATGATGCAGTTATGCAAAATATATTTCATACTGAAAAATTGATAGTATTTCTACTTGCGGGCTGTAAGTTAATTTTGCCTCTTTGGAGAGGCTTGTGTATTACTTTCCTTCATATACTGTGAAGTCTAATAGACCTTTCTTCATGCCCCTTACATTTCTGCTGCTTCAGCTCCTCCTATTTCCAAACATATTTTCCTTTCTTCAGCTCAGCAAGAAGCAGAAGGAAGGAAGACAGGGAGGGGCTATGATACAAATGATAGGGTTGAGGGCTAAGAGGATAATGAAAGAGGTAAAACTTGCTTTGATTTGGTTTTGCCTGATCAATCAGTACCATTCTTGTGATGAGGCTTGCTTGTCCTCATCCTAGTGAAACCGAGCTGCTCTTGACCTAGACTGACCTTCCAGCTGCTGGCAGTCACACTTTCTTCTGACTTTCTCTACTTCCTCTACTCAAGAGCTCCATGGTATCCAGGTTTGCCACTTGCTCTCAGTAGTACATATTGTGCTGCAAAATATATTGCTTCATTAATCAGTTAAGCCAATTAACAAAAAGATTAATAGCCTTACCTTATTAACTTGAGCGCGTGCATCTCAGTATTTAGAGTATTCACATACTGGGTATGATTAAGCTACAGAAAAATTCCATTATAGCCTTGTTTTCCATATGTTCAAAGTGTTTTGAAAATGTCACCTTTGGAACTCAAATTTCCTGTGTCTAGTAAAAATATTAACGTGCCAGGAAGTCTTTCTCTGAACACAAAACCAAGCCTTTCAGAAAGTCACTATATGTTTAAAGTATGAAGCAGGATTTATATTTTAGCTTAAATGCTTCCAAGTTTGTTTTTTTTTTTCTTCACTCTGAATCTACATATACTTGAGGGACAAGATTGCTTGTCCATGTGTTGGAAACAGGCTGGATATGTGTTTCATTCTAAAACTGGGTTTGAGAGGTTCACTATGGTGAGTGGCTCCCGGCAAAGTTCAAAACTGTTATGCCACACTTTGGTAACTCTTCAGAGCTGCACTGCTGTTCCCTGTGCATTGTTCCACTCCTCTTCCTTATTGTGGCTTGCCTCTATGCAACACAAATTACCTGTGGTCACTTGTGGCTTATGCACATGTAATCTCCTGCCATGTAGCTCATTCCGTTTTTACTTGCTTGTCTCACCTTGGACATGCTGCTGAGGTTAACCAGATCTTGACAACACCAAGTTCATCAAGGAGTTTGGTTACTCCCTGATGTGATCATGGTTTACAGTTTCATTTTGGTAGCTACATGGAAAATTAACACTGTTAGTGGGGCATGTTCAGGGCAAAAGACTAGAAAGCTTTGTATGATTTCAGAGTCTGCCACCATAAATCCAGTGTAGCAAAATACAGCAGCAACACACTTCGTTGTGCACCTGCACAACTGTGACTGTGGTGAACTTGAATAGTGCACATGACTACCTAAAATACCTGCTTTTGAATTAAATATTTTATTTTTTAAAGAAAATTATGGGTTTTCACTTAGCTGCTCTGACCTCTTGTTCCTCCAGACAGTGCTCTCTGTCATTCACACTACAAGACTACAGAGTTATACTGCTGAGACATTGTCTCTATGTCTAGATTACAGATCATCAGTGATTGCATGGTGTAAAAATCTCAACCCAAGGCTGTGGAATTTGGCTACCTTGAGGTTGCCGATTCATAACCTTACATCCTAGGAGAGAAGGGAGAATAAACTTGACAGTCTGGGATAGTCTTCACCTTAATGTTGTGTCAATACCTGCTTAAATAGTGCCTGTTTCCTATCCAGGATGCCAGTACTTGCCTTCAGCATTTAAAGATTAATATACCAACTTTCAGTGAGCTTCTTGGCCAGAACAAACTTCCTGTAGCTCACTAGCCCTTTCTCTTCTATGGTGTGCTCTTCACTAAGTGACTTATGTAGTGTCAGGTGTCAGACTTTTACACATGAGAAACTTGTCTTCTGACCAGTAATCTCTCCTTACAAACATTCTGGAATGACCATCTAGTCCATCTTCCCTGACATCTCTTTCCAATGAGTTAAGAAATTATCCTGAAATCCCCTCCAAAAATGCACTCATGAACTGCGAACCCCGTTGCTAGAAGATGACATATGGGCCAAAATGCAGGAATAAAAGAGGAGCCCTGTGGCCTTGCCAGGTCACAGAATATAAATGACATAGGTTTTTTTTTCTTTGAATTGAGGATTGAAAGAGATATGGTCCTAATTTTTTTTCTGAAGAAACCTTTCTCCACTTAAAGTGAATCAATAAGCAAATCAGAATCAATAAAATATAATGAAAGAGCTCATTACACATCAACTCTGGACATTAATTGGATGAACATTTAAGCCAGTGAAGTGAGGGAGCAATGCCTAACAAACATTCTGCCCCCCCCAAAAAAACCCCAAACAANAAGGGAAAGGAAGAGGTTAAAGTGACCTCTCTGACCAGTACTAGAAGAGCCCACAGTGAGACAGAAGAGAAAAAAACAGTAGTGACTTGTCCCATGGTTACCAAGGCAAGAGCTCCCACTCCTGGAACATAATCAGTCCAAATATTTTACTGGTGCCCTCTCCTGCACACGGTCTTCTCACACAGCTAGAGCTGTCACCAGAGAGTATAAGATTTTCAGTTTTTCCAGGTCTGGAAGTAGATACTGCTTACCATTCACTCTGTTCCAACAGAGTGTATTGGTGTGTGGTCAAAGGGAAATAAAATCTTTCAAAAATTGTTCTCAACTGCCAGTGTGACTACTGCCAGCATTTACTGGAAGTGCAAACCTTCATCTTTAAAAACCACTGTTACAAGCAGCTGGAATGTCTGTTATGATTCAAAAAGTGCTTATATAACAAATTATCTGTAACATTTTTATCTTAGTGTTTTAAAAATTATTTAATAAATCAGTTAGACATTCTTCACAGGTGTTCCCAGGCTTGTGAATGTGCAGGAGGGAAGAAGGGATTAGGAAGACTCTAACACATTCAGTTTCCTGATAGTCAAAAAACCCGTGGAAAACATATCCATGTGTGTTGGACAAGAGTGTCTTGTCCCATTTTGTTTCCATAGTATGAAATTTTCTCTTGCATATTACAAAACATTAATGTTTTCATTTAGTTCTTTTGCTGCTTACTGAGTTGTGTCCCATTTACAACAAGCACACTAGCTAGCCACTTATCTCAGGTTTTCTGTGCCTTGGAAACTGTTGGAGAGCCTTGGAGGTCCTCTTAGAGACATTGTGCACTGGGAAGTACACTGTAGAAGGCAGAAGTAGAAATGGCAATGTCCATGTTTTTATTCAGAAATTATTCAGTAAGAAGGACTGCCTTTTCTTTAGCCTGCTGAGTTCACACTTTACCACTCTTCACCAGCTGAGAATCATCAGCTAAAAATCAGCTGGGTAGATGGAGAGGGCAAGAGGTGCTTCTTAAAATGACATACACATCCTATCAATATCCATATTCTTGTGAGAAAGATCCTTGCTGTTCAAACCGGTAAATGTCATGTCTGAGAAAGCAGCATTCTGTTTATCATTCTGTTCTGTGGGTGTCAGAAACCTGTGTTGTCTTTCAGGCTGAGATGGTTAGGTGTTCTATGGAACTGATAAAGTACCATGTATCCACAGTATTAAAACTGTCTGCAGAGTGGTTTCTGAAATCCATTCTTCTAAACCTTAGCTATTATCTTAAGGACACTAGCTAGATGAATAAAATCATTAATCATGTAAAAACTTCTCTACCACAGGATCTTCAGCTGCTTTGATGACACCAAAATGACACAGACTGTGGAAATCAGGATAAAAAAGCTACCAGGTGTCAAAACCATTGACAAAAACATCTGCCCTGCTGGGTAGTCCAGGAGATGGGGGCAGGAAAAGTTTATGGTCAATCCTTATACATGTTTCTTTTTCATGCAGAAGAGTTGAATATCCCAAGACTACTTGCAGATAGGATAGATTTCTTTCGCATAAATTGCCATGCTGGTGTGCCCATAGGACAACCCATGTCAGTGTCTGCCAGACTGTCACATGAGGATCCATCAGCAGAAATAAGCTCTCCTTCTATTTTCTTGGAGATTCCAGTGTAAAGTCAGATGTTTGCACGAAAATAACCTTTATTGCCTTCCCTAATCTCTCTTGCTATGAAAAGAGTAAAGCAACATTCGGGAGTGGTTGATCCACATTCAGTCTGATATAACAGAAAAGGACAGAAAGGAAAGTGAGAAACTTTGTTAGCACACTAAAAGAACTTTTGCACAGTTGTTCTTCCTCTGACTTGTTTGAATCATACTCTCAAGCTGATATGTGCTAAAAGCCTTGGGAGACATGGTCAGAAAAAATCATAGAATCACATAATATATTAGGTTGGAAAGGACCTTAAAGATCATCTCATTCCAATCTCCCTGCCATGGGCAGGGAGCTTTCCATTTGACCAGGCTGCTCAGAGCCCCATTCAGCCTACTGCAAGCATGGGAAATCCACAACCTCTCTGAGCAACATATGCCAGTGCCTCACCACCTTGATAGCAAAGAATTTCTTCCTAATATCTAAATTAAACTTACTCTCCAGCTTAAGGCCATTCACCCCATCTTATCACTACCTGCCCCTGTGAAAAGCCCCTCTCCAGCTTTCTTGTGCCTTTGTTTGGGTACTGGAAGGAACTATTAGGTCTCCCTGAAACCAGACTGAACAGCTCCAACTCTCAGCCTTTCTTCACAGGACAGATGCTCCAGTCCAGTGATCAACTTTGTGACTCTAGTCTGTACTCATTCCAACAGGTCCCTGTCCTTGGTGTGCTGACCCCAGAGCTGAATGCAGCACTCTGGGTGGGGTCTGACGTGAACAGTAGAGAGGCAAAATCACCTCCCTTGACCTGCTGGTCATGCTGCTTTGGATACAGCTGAGGATGTGGTTGGCTCTCTGGCTCTCAAGCACACATTGCTGGGTCATGTTGACCTACTTGTCCATGAACATCGCCGAGTCTTTCTCCCCAGGGCCACTCTCAATCCATTCTCTGCTCAGCCTGCATTTGTACTTGGGATTACTCCAACTCCAGATGCAGGACCTTGTACTTGGCCTTGCTGAGCTTCATGACGTGCGCACATACCGGCCTCTCAAGCTTGTCAAGGTCCCTTTGGATGCCATCCCTGCCTCCCAGCTTGTTGACCTTACCACACAGCTTGGTGTTGTCAGCAAGCTTGCTGAGGGATCCCGGTGCCAAACCTATTTTAGAGCTAAATCCGACCACCAATGCTATTGCAACATAGAGTCTGCTGCAGGGGTATGTAACACACAACTTACAATGTACCTGTATTTGGTCATCTCAGATGAGCATGCTTGTGTCCAGGGCAAGAAATATGGTGGCAATTCATTTTGGTGCTATGGAACACATCTCAGAAATAGTAAGGCATGTGAAGTTGGTCAAAAGAAACCCCCTAATTGTGTAATGAAGAAGACTTGGATCTGGTAGATTGGATTGCAAAAAGTAGGAAGCCAAAATAATTGGCCTTTAAGGGCCTGCCCTGGCTTCATTTCACATTACACAATTTTTAAATTTAAAAAATATCCCAAAACAAACCGGCTACAAAAATATAGCTGCTACAAAGTTAGTTAATATGCTGCTGGTCTGTTCACATAGCTTGGCTGAAAATGCTGCAAGGCAAAAGTAACAACAAAGATGTGCAGCCCTTCTCTTCCTGTTCACCTTAATGAGGTGTGAACTCAAAGGGCTCTGTATGCCACTTAAATGTTACCATTAAGCCTTAGCTTTTCAGGTTTTTTTTTGTTTTTTTTTTCTCCTATTAAAAACAATGATGTTACAGTTCCTTAGCAATCCTGTGGATTGAGAGGAACAATGGTGCAGAGGAAGAAATTTCACTTAGCTCTAATATTAAGGAGCGTTGAAGAGCTGAAGGCTCTTGTATGGAACATACACAAGATTTTCCACCTTTCAGTGTTTCACTTATCTCCTAATCTTTTAATTTGTTTTGGTGATGATAGTGTTGAGTGGTGATGTTGTGCTAGTGTTTCTGTCATACTTTAATAGAAGAAGAGGTCTAAACAAATAAAAGTACATAGTATGAGGCTATTAATTAGGCAGGAAGAAATGCTGTGCATCAGGATTCTGCAGTTACTTTCCTTGACAAGGAAAGGCAGACTTGCTGCTGACTAAAACTGTGTATTTCCTTTTCAAAAGGAAATTATGCAAAATGAAAAATCTGATCTACTGTAACAACTTTGATACTTCTTAGTCACAGAATTTTAGAAATGATTTGATGAAATCTGCTTGAATTGTCCCCTACCTAATATGCCAGAGCAGGGCAGGAAACAACTGGCACTTGACCCTGTCACAGCATGTGGGAACACTGGGCTTTGCTTGGCAACACAGGGAATTACTGGCATCAGCCTCTGAGAGCCTTCTGACCAGTAGTCCCCATCCCTTTGCCCAGTGCATTTCACCCTGGACTGCAGAGTGCTTGCCTGGGGGAAGCAGCAGAAGGAATCATTTTGCCAGTGCCAAAATGAGAGTTATAATTCTCCTAGTTGCTAGGAGACTGTGCAGGAGGCTCGGTGGGGCTGGGGTCCTGTAAAGAGCAGCATGGCAAAAGTATGAACTTCCAGAAGTAATGAGCAAGTGTTGCGCACATGTGCAAATCTTGGAGTTTTCATGGTGCCTTGCTCAGACACACCTGAAAGGGTTATTTATAGGGTTATTATATATATATACATATATATAATATATTATATAACCTGAAAGGGTTATTATTTAAAGGAATAGGAAGCAGCAACTTTTTACTACAGTGGCCTTTCTGTGAAGAGTGGGAAGCTCTTGAAAGCTATCTAACTTGAAAACTGATGGGGCAAGAGAATTTTTTCACGTGTGCAAAATGATGTATTCATCCAAAGCTATGCAGTTTTCTCAGCTATCCAGTTACAAATAAGAATGGCTTATGCCATTGCATGCAGTTATACTGTACTGAGATCCTGCCTACCACATTTTTGCTTAACATGATCCTTGTTAGCTTGGTCTATCCCATGACTGGACTTCTTCATAGACTGGACTCTTGAACACCAAGATGCCTTTCATTTATTTAATTTTTCTGTCCTGTCAGGTAGTAAGCAAACCTTGAAAACACAGAGATTTTAATAAAGTAAGTTTACATCAGCATCTTCAAAAATAACGTCTTGAAACAGTTGATATTTCTCACACATTCTGTTACAAAGATGTAAAATAATTCTTTATTATTTGTTTTAGTGGAAATTCTGCAAGTGAGTCTATCTTCCTTCAGATTGCTATCTCCTCAAACACAGATGAGTAACTTGGTAACAATTATCCATGGAAGAAAACTATTTACAGTCTTTTCCTGTTTTATCCATTCTGAACGTTAAAATGCNAAAAAAAAAAGAAATCCAGAATCAACAGAATGTAAGGTAAGCCTGTTACAAAATATACAAGCCCTTGATTACATTAATGGAGAAGAAAGCTATAAGCAACACATGTTAGTGCTATGGAACTCAGAAATCAAAAGCAATGGAAATGACACATAACACAATTTTTGAACTTAAAAATATGCTCACAAAAGTTGTTTATATCCATCTAGGTTTAAACTAAACTGATGAAGTATGACAAGCTTGTGCGATACAATTTTTCTTTCCAAAGGACTGAAATACTTATTTTTTTCTTGATGCCATTATTTTTGTCACTTGATATAATATAAATCAATTTAGAAGTTATTTACAATATCATATGCAAAATTAGGCCTAATACAGATTCAACAAAAAATAACCAACCAATCAACAAAACAGAGAAATCTGCAGAGACTAATGGAATTGTCTATCAAAAACTAAATCTTTGTCATCAATCATAACTGCAACATCAAAATCAAACATAAGGAGGAAAAAAAAAGCCTCAACACCTAAATGAAATATTGCTAAAGTTCTGGCAAAAACTCTATAATGCTTTGATTACAAATTTTTACTTGTGTGAAACTTTCAAAAATAAAACTTTCATTCTATAAAAAAGGGAAAACGTTTAAAATTTAAAAGTCAACACCTGCAGATTCTTTCTGTCATGGAGAAAGGTCTGCTCTCTACTCGACTGACTGGCTGGTGTAAAGTTTTAAAAACCTGCCACATACAGCATGAACAATTGTTTCCCCTCCTCACTGAACAGACAAATTCAAAATTCATTTTTTTCTAGGTTTGACGTCTTTGTAAAATGATCAGAAAAGTAAGCCCTGAAAAATAAAGCAAAACTGTACCATGATTGATGTTAAGTGTGAAAGCTTATATTTCAAATTTTTTTTACCTATTTCATGGAAATTTCTGCTTAATTTTAAGAGTAGACTGCATTTTTAGATGCTTAAACTGTTTTTCTCGAATCAAACAAAAGAAAATTAACTTCCTGAGAGGCCCCCATACTCCCAACAGGTAATTATGAAGATTCTTTACGGTTTGTACTTGACAATTTTTAACAGGAAGGAATGTATGTGTTACTTGATTGATTAAAACTCTTCGCAACTTTTACCTCATGCAGTTTTATTTATTTCATTGTAAGTACTTTAATTGTGTAGGAAGTTTTAGATGGGAAATCCTCCCTCTGTGAGGTTGCCTTACTGCCTTCGGGTTTGGACTGGAGAACAGTTCCTCCGGAGCTGAGCTAATCCTACAGGGAGGGAGCAGTGTGATGTGATAGCTTATAAAAACTGTGGTGGCATCTGAAACCACGAAATTACAAAACCTGTGTGCAAAAACCTCTCAGAGAAAAATATGCGCGGAGAACCGTACTCGTCAAGCGTGGCCTGAGAGGGCTAAACTGGAACATTATTGGTCCCTAATGGGCAAAATGCCGCGGCGGCCCCGCTGCGTGCGGCAGCCGCCAGGCGGAAGCGGAGAGCCGCGCTTCCCGCGGGCCGGCGGCGGGGCACGGGGAGACGCGGAGGAGGAGGAGGAGCGGGCCGGGCTGAGCAGCTCACGGCCCACGGCAGAGCAGCCCGGGCCGAGCAGCCCACGGCCCATGGCCGAGGAACCCACGGCTGAGCAGCCTGGGCTGAGGAGCCCAGGGCCGAGCGAGGAGCTCATGGCCGAGCGAGGAGCCCATGGCCGAGCAGCCTGGGCTGAGGAGCCCGTGGCCGGAGCTGGATGGATGCTGGGGTGGCTGCTCGGCTCCGCACTCCCATGAGGAGCAATGCGAGCATGGACGTGCAGAAGCGTCCCTGCCATAAAAATACACATCTATATATGTGTGGATATATAAGAGCTTAAAATTTGGGCTGGGAGGGAAGGAATTTTTGGGCTGAGTTCAAGTCGAATGCCACTGAAACGTGCTCTCCAGCCTGGCAGCTCAAAAGAGGAAAGGAGACTGGGAAAAGAGGAAGAGGAGGAAGAGGAGGAGGA
>VZTB01001931.1:34930-67850 GCA_013397245.1 Thryothorus ludovicianus
GCAAGACTCCTGCGCCACCGACTACAAGAGGGTTAAAAGTGTAGATTGGATTTCACCCCGGGAAATCTAGCACACGGAGTGAACTTGAATCTTTGGCTATTTAAGGAGGACTGGAGTTTGTTGTGAAGTTGTGGTGATCCAGAGCAGAGCCCCGTCCTGATTGATTTCATCTTCCTTGAGTCTCAGATGACTGTAAAATGAATAGATGAAATTATTCCTTTTTGAGGCTTTTCTGAGGGGCTCTTCGGGCAGCGTGTTCTCAAAGCGAAGTCATGATGTATTCTCCAATCTGTCTCACTCAGGTATAAATGCTTTTATTTAATTTATTTGTTAATTTATTTATTTTCACGTGTTGGGATTTTTTTTTTTTTTAATTTTTATATGCATGTGGGTTGTTAGTGAGTCATTGCTAGTAGTTGTAACGGGTTAAAGCACAGTCGTAACTGCTTGTCAGATCCAAACTCCTCTCTCAGGAGGGAATATTAGAGTATAAATTGTACCACGCCATTGTTTTGGGGAGATCCTTTCAAAGTGTCACCCGTAGACAACTACTGTTAATTGTTGGTGCATAAGAAGTCAAAGGTTAACAAACTGGAAATGAGCATAATTGTGCTAAAAACCCCGTGTTTGAGAAGTATTGATTTGATTGGAATCAAACGATTTGCACTCTTTTCAGCTCGCCTGTTTACGCATAGCCTAATGAAAGGGTTTGAAAGGAAAAGTGCTTTTTTTTTTTTTGACAAAATACGACCACTGGCCGGTGCGAAGTAATCCTGTCTTATGCTTAATTAATAATATGCAGCAATGAGGGAGATGTGAGCGGGGATAACCAAGCTCAGCTGTTTTCTCGTTCGGTTATACAAGGGCACGGCTTTTTCCCCCTCCCCGCTAAATTGCGGTGCTGGCGGAGGAGCGTGCCCTCTCCCCAGCACGGGGAAAGACCGACCCTTTTTTTACAGCCGCTCTTGCGGCCGCTTTTCGATCCCGAGCGGCGGCTGTCACCGGGACGGCGGGAGAGGAGCGCGGTCGGCGCGGGGCCGCGGAGCGGGGCGCGGAGGGCGGGGGGCAGTCCGAGCGGGGGTCCCCGCCGCGGCAGAACGCAGGTTTTGAAACCTGAGGGGTTTCGGGAGCATGTTTGGGAAGTTTGCCCGGTGCCCCTGGAGCGTCCTCGCCCGGCGTACTGTATCGGCGAGCGTGCGCTGGGGCACCGGAGCCTGTTTCGGACGGTAAACCCGGTCTATAAAGCCCAGGGATAGTTTTCAGCTTTCGTGAAAGCCTGTCTTAGGAGGATATGATGTAAACTGATTAAGCGATAACTGCTTGCTTGCACATTGGTGCAACAAATAGCTAAAGAAGCAGAAAATGTGCGAAAGTAATTGCTGCAAGGCTGCTACAGAGAGGCCAACGATGTACTTATAGCTACACCGTGAATAAATAAGTATGATTTAAGTTATTCCACAGTTACAAACCATTGCAATTCTAGACTAAAGTATTCATAAAATTGTCATTGAAGATGGAAACAATGATAAGGCTTATTCAATGATTGGATACAGTCCTGCAGTTCTTTGGCTGACACATTTTTTATTGTTTATATTTTGTTTGGCATCTAAGTGTGATTGACTTAGATATGGATATTTTCAGTAAGTAAACGTGAGCTGCAGTGGAAGAAAACTGAGAAAAAGTGTTATTGAGGTATTTTTTCTTCAAAAGAGAAACATAGGAAGCGTTATGTGTAACAGATAGGCACATGCTTGCAGGTACACACATAGAAATAATTACTTAGCATGGAATCTGTGGTTAGAAAAATTAATTCTGTGTAGGCTGTCCAGCGTATGAAATTATTGACAGGCAATAAGACCTCTGTATCAGAATATAAATATGGGAGTACAACTTAAGAAAGCAGTCTTTTCATTTGAGACACAGATTTTCACAACCACCTCTTTTGCAGCAGTAATTAACTATCTTGTTTCCTGCTTTAATGAATGTTTATTTTGCATGGTATTTTCTTTTCGTACTCATTGATGTACTAGGTTTCCTCATTTTTTTTACAAATTTTGTTAAAATGCTGTACTCAGGTGTATACAAAAATGCTCCATTGTACTTCTACTGCCATTAATCCAAGAAAGCAGTTCCTGGCTTTTGTGCATAGATACTTTCTCCATAATATTTTACAGTCATGCCACGTGCCAGTCAGAGACAGTTCCCATTTGGTGATACATACATGGAACATAGTTACAGCAAATTAATTTTAGTTTGGAATCTTTTTCTACCTCCTTGGAATGATAAGAACAGTTTATGAATAATTTTTTCTCTACATAAATTAATAATTAAAATGACACTAGAAGGAGAACAAATACCTTGCATTCTTTGTTTGTTAAGGGCAAAAGATTGATTCATCTCACTGAGTAGCAACTGCATTAAAGTATTACTGCCAAAATTGTTCTCTCTATTGTATTCTCTGTCTCTAGGACTCTTGCAATGCACATTGACTTCGGTAGTATATGTTCAGAAGAAAATATTTTGGTAAAAGTAAACACACAACACCTGTTTGGATGGAGCTACTTATGAAAGTGGTAGTTCAGTTTGTGCCGAGACAGTGCTAAAGCATGTTTTAACAAAAAATCCAAAGTACAGCTTTAAGACAAACCTTGGCAATTTGTGCATTACCCATCACACTTACAATAAAAGTTTGGTGGGTGAAAATAACTCCAAGATGGAAGAAAACTTACCAAAAGCAATTCAATTTTGGGGTCTCTCTTCCTCTCCCATATACCTCTTTCTCCGTGTTTTGGAATGAGTGAATACTGCATTTATCTGTCTTGCTGTGACATGAATAGGATGCAGTTACTGCATGCCTTTTAGTGCTTGCTTTTTTGTTATATTTTTGCTGTGGTTTATTATATTACAGTAGTACAAAATCTCAGAATATGTAGAGTTTGTTTTTTTTGTTTTTTTTTTTTTCTTTTATACGGTGTTTCTCTAAACATTAGAAAATACATGCAGGAAAATTGAGTAGATGAAGTTTTCTGTATAAAATTTCTATACTTCTGCCCGATATGTTTGTTGTACAGTCCTCGGTTTGAACTTTATGAGCTGATAGAAAGTTTGAAAGGGAAAGATAGAAGAGCACTGCATATCCTCTCTATCTTTTCAATAAAGAAAACCTGGCCTATCTATTGTCATTAGATGACTGCTTTTTTCCTTTCTTTACAAGCTACATAGATGTTATATAGTAACTTCCATTTTAGTTTAAATTGCCAGTGCATAATGGTTCACCTTAGCTATTTGATAGGACATTAGAAAATCTTGCCTTTATAAATCACTTCATTGCAAGAGCAATTGTGACATATAAGCAAAATATAATACACTATTATGAATATTAAGGAGGAAAAGCAAAATTCTGTAGATATCGTTTTAGGAGACTTGGTGAAGCATGTGTGTGATTAATTGCAAATGTCCATTTAGGATAATGTTTATGGATACTTCCCATGTCAAGTAGTATTTTCATTTGAAAATACTCTAGGTGCACAATGAATAGCTAAAAACAGCCTAATAAAATTGCTTTCAAATAGGATGTTCTTTGCTGTGTTTTTCCTCCACATTTTTCACCTGTATTTATATCTTTAGGACTTAAAAATAGGACTTTTCTGTGAAATCAAAACCTGAATTCAGTTTTTAAAAGGTTGGAGTTTCTGGTATGTATGTTTCTGGGATTTCCTCCCCCCCCCCACCCCCCTTTTGGAAAAAGGAAACATTCAACTACTACAAACTGAAATTTAAACAGTGAGATTCTTTATGAAATTTTCATAGATATAAAATGCTATAGGTTATTATTGTTAATACTATTACTTCAAGGCAAAGTCAATCTGAAGTAATTTATGATGCTCTTCAAAATTAAAACTAGATATGCAGTATTCTGCTAGTGTAGAATATGCTCTTGCTTATATTATTGCCATTTTAAATTATAAATGCCAAGGTCTGTTTAGATGTAAGGGAAATCATTATATTGAAACAAAATTAATTTCTCCCAAAGTTCTTCAGCCACCTGCTTTAACCCCACCTTTAGCCCCAGCTGTTAGAATTTTCAAGATCTGTAGTAAATCTGTTTTATTCAGCCTAAAATGAATTGTGAGGATTTAACACTGTAGGATTTAACTTTATGCTTCCATTAATTACAACAAAAAAATTATTTGAATACTTCAATTAAGATGACTTCTGTAGGAGAGAAAAAATAAACTTTCTTTAGTTGTTATAATTGAAAGGAAAAAAAGCATGGCATCAGAAAGCATATGAAGATAGGGAAGTCTTATCATGGGCTGTGGTTGCTCAGAGCAGTACTGCCTTCCCACACAAAGAACAGATTGTGGTTTAACTCTTTCCACGGCCTAGTTTTATGTGCCAGTATAATATCAGAATTGTTCAAATCTGTGCTGGAAACTACTAATCAGTTTAATTGTTGCCTTTGTAGGTCTTTGTCAAGCATCATACTGTAATGAAATTGTGTATGTCCTGAAGTATCTTCCTGTATTGCCTCTCTGTTCTTTTTTTCTTTTTTTTTTCCCCTTCTTAGCTTAATTTTTTTCCTATGAAGACAATGTGTTCATAGGTAAACTGCTTGTAACTTTTCTGTTTGATTTAAGGATTGTTAGGGAAGAGATGTAACTAGAGCTAGTGGGTTTTGCAACATTCAGGAAATGTTGAAGTTTGTTTGAAATTCAAAGATTTAAATACGGAATTCTTTGCCTGAAGCTTCTGCAATGGCAGTCTGCACTCTGTAATTGAGACCATTAGTTATACTTTCATCATTTTTACCTAATAGAATTAATCAGCCTATTGATTAAACATAATTCATTCCTTGTCTAGCAGCATAACTAAAATAGTAGTTTGTTAATTGTATTCTTGAATATAATTGCATAAAAAAGGTTCAGTTTTAGTTTGATTGCACTGTGCCACTAAGTATGATGAGCAATCTGTGTGGTATTTAAATATCCCTGCACTCAGGAAGAAAGATATCTCCCTTAGGTCTCCCTTTCAACCCAAAATATAGTAATGTTTGATAAGCAGATTGCAGTATTTTAAACAGCAGACTTGTTAATGGAAAATAAGTTTTTGGGGAAGGTCTATTTAGATATTAACATGGATGTGTAGGATGGTACTTTAAGCAGGCAAGCAAAATTAATTTAATTGCTATAGGATGTGCTTGTAGACAACTATGCATTACCTCCTTAATGTGATCCATATTGCTGCTAGGCAGAAGATAAGAACTTGCAGGTGAAGCCAGACAGCAGAAAGGGATATTTTGAAACTGTAAATAAATTGCATGGATTTCACAAAAGCAGCATTGGACCAGCGGTGGACTCATAATGTCTCTTTGCCACTGCATGCAGAAACACAAAGAATGCAAAGTTTGTGCCAAGTTGCCATTTTTCATTGTACACCTCAGATTGATTTTTAAGGGGTTTAGAATAATTGCCACACTCATGTGATCAGTTAACAAATTGACTGACTCTGTGGGGCTTCAAAATCCACAGTGGAACTGCTGGAAAGACATAAATGTAATTTTTGTTCTCACCTTCATAAAGTCTTAATTTTACAGAGTTTGAGGGTGGTGGGAGGGAAGTAAGAAGATCTGAAAGTATGGAAGCTTCTGTTTAGGATTAGTATATGACATGTTGTTTCTTTTGCCGGCTTTTTTCTCACTGTATACTGGTATCTCTAGTTACCGCCACTGGAATGGTGCTGTTTAGTGCTGGAATGTTGGACGTTTGATAAGAAAATGGATCAAGTTTAATGGCGCATGCTCTTTGTGCCACCAGCAGTCTCTTGCTGAGAGCATGCTCCAAAAGCGGGAACTGTGTGGCATTACACTGAGCATGTATATGCTTTGTGTTTCTGTGGCACGGAGAAGAGAAATGAACTGTGGCATTTGCCTCAGCCTTCTGAACATTTCTGCTCAGATTTTTTAAAACCGTGTAGCGTCTTCTTTGTGCAATGGTACTTTACTTGATGTTAGCTGTTCACTCAAATATTTAAATGTTAGGAACAAAACATCTTGGTAGCATCTCTTAATTATGTTATCTTTGAAACGTTGTGGGATGAAGTGAGGGGAGGAGTGCAAAATAAAATCTTCACATTGTTCTTTCAAAGAATGAAACATGGGAAAAATGTAATTCTCTATGCAATTTTTGTCTGTTGCCTGACACATAATTTCATAAAAGGTATTATGCAGAAATTAGTGTAAATTTTAAGTGTTTACTCTCTTAATCTCATATTTCACTTAAAGATTTTCAGAAACGTTTTCTTGATACTGTTTTGATTATGAGAACTTGCTGACTTTGAGTTTTCTTGTTCTCTTCTTCTTTTTTTTCCTTCACTTTTTTCCACAGGATGAATTTCACCCGTTCATTGAGGCACTTCTTCCACATGTCCGTGCAATTGCCTACACTTGGTTCAATCTCCAGGCTCGAAAACGCAAGTACTTTAAAAAACATGAGAAACGAATGTCAAAGGATGAGGAAAGAGCAGTCAAGGATGAGCTACTTAGTGAAAAGCCTGAAATTAAACAGAAGTGGGCATCCAGGCTCCTGGCCAAGCTGCGCAAAGATATTCGCCAAGAGTTCCGGGAGGATTTTGTGCTCACAGTTACTGGGAAGAAGCACCCATGCTGTGTATTGTCCAATCCTGACCAGAAGGGCAAGATTAGGAGAATCGATTGCCTGCGACAGGCTGACAAAGTCTGGCGTCTGGATCTAGTCATGGTGATCCTGTTCAAAGGCATCCCCTTGGAAAGTACGGATGGAGAACGTCTCATGAAATCCCCACATTGCACAAATCCAGCACTTTGCGTCCAGCCACATCACATAACAGTATCAGTCAAGGAGCTTGATTTGTTTTTGGCATACTACGTGCAGGAACAAGGTAGGAAGCAGATTGTTATGTTTCTATGTTAGTATGTCAGACTCTGACTCCAAGTAGCCCTATTTCCCCTGTGGGCTGGCTTCCAGTGAAACATTGTTCTGCGGTCTATAGATGCAGTGTGGCTACATATCCATTTGTAAATTGGCATGTATACGTGTATACTTAAACACACACATATTCCTGCAGACCTGTGTGACATGCATATTTGGCATATGTATCTCTTTCGAGAGAGAGAGAGACGCATACCAACTTTCATTCAACTGAAATTGCCTTTTATTTTTTGTGAAAAAAGTGGCAATGCATTGTTGTGACATCAGAAAACATTTTTGTTTTCAAGTTGTGTTTTTAAAGAATCATGAAAGACCCCACTGCTATTAAGAACAGTTGCAGGTATATGCAATTGCACAGTCATAATAAATACTAAAAATATTTATTAATGCCTTTGTAGTTACAGTTAATCAAGAAGTAATCCTTAAACTGATGGCTCTGCTATCACATGGAAGAGCAATCGGAGACTTTCTCATACCTGTAAAGCAAAGCTTGAAAATACTTTATCACAGCTATATTTCTTGTAAATGCGAAATAGAATCAGAACTGTAGCATACAATACGTGATGTTTTATTCATATTTTGCATCAAAAGCTCCTCTTATTTATCTGAGCTTTAAAGCAAAGATCCAGGATGTAATATTTTGAGAAAACTTTATGAAGAGTATATAATCACACATATACTTTTATTTGGCAGGTAATTGAAATGTGAAAAATTGCAGGAGCTCTGTGGAAAAGCTTCCTAAACTTAGTGTTATAGAATGCAAATAAAAACAGATTTTCTGAAAATCATGTATCAGGGGAAACACCTACTAGCTATATTTCATATATTGGATATTCAATAATAGTCAACAATACCCATAGACAGCTTGACTAAAATTATAAATATCTATAAGTAGATAAAGGTGGGTTTTTAGTTGTTTTGATTTTTTTTTGTTTGTCTGAGTTTTTTTTCTCTGATAATAAGACTTCTGAAATACTTTTTCTCTGTCAGGGTCATTTTGGTTCTTTCCGGTAATGATTCCATCTTCTAAATGTCTTTGTAATGCTGTCTGATCAGCAGTAATAATGCATTTCTTTTTTAGCCACAGATCTCAACTAGGGGAAGTTTGACCATCTGCAGATGGTGGGCCATTTCACAACTTGGCCTAGTAGTAGGTAGAAATGGCCTGCAGAAGGGCAGATGGCAGGCTGTTATCTGATGCTTGGTAAATAACTATGGGATTTAACTGGAAAACAAATTGAATTGATTTTCTTAGTAACAAAAAAGTAAAATTGAATGTCTTCACATGGTGTATGCTCATTCTTGAAGCGGCGAGATACACAATGGAATATTTTTGTTTTAAGTGAATTCTCTTTTAGCATTTACTCACACAAGTGAAGAACTGTTTTTGTGAACATATATATCAGGTTCTTTTTTGTTGATTATTTGTTATGAAAAAAAATTGACTTTTTTTTTTCTCCCACTAGTTTTTTTTTTTTTTTTTTGCCTTGCCACAGCAGTAAACACATTTAGGTATTTTACAGCGACTTTAAATAGCTGTGGAATCTGGTAAATCTGATCCCAAATAATATAGGAAGGAAGATTTTTGTGATAGCATTAAACAAAATAGATTAATTACAAATACTTTGTGCCTTTAAACTCCTGTTTTGGAAAAAAATTCAAATTATATTTTGAATGCATATAGCGTAAGTCATAGCTTACTGATTAATTCTATGGATTTACCTGTCTCTAAAAGTCAAAACTACAAAGGGAGGCAAAACAGTTTAAGGAGCTGTTGAGCCAAAGAAACTGAGGTCAGAGTACTCTTAACACACTGTTGACTTAGAAGTTGTGGAAAGGCAGTAACTTGAAGTGGGAGAAGGAATCGCAGGGTATAGCTGGCTTTGTTGATTTAAATGTATTGAGAATATAAGTTTATTTAATAAACACTTTTGTCTGATTGGAAATGAGGAAGTTAGTCATGCTGTAATATTATAACTTTTAAAGTTACACAATGCTACTTTGAGAATATACTGAAAATGAAGCTGGCTAATTTCTATATACCAAATCACTCTTAGAAGATCCTTTTATTTATTGCTAGCTGCATGTATTTTTTATCTGTCTTGCTGCTTTACTGTAAATCTTCCATTAGCATCTGTTGGCTCTCTTCTTGAAGAAGTCATATTGTCTATATTTTTTTTCCATTTTATCAAACTTTGATTCTCTATACTCATTGAAAGCAGGTTAATTGTGGCACTTTGTACTTGATGAAGAGTGCCAGGCTTTTTGAAAGATACGCATGAAGTCAACCAAAATGCTGCATTATACATATGGCCTTTTACTTTTTATTTATCTTTCAGAACATATAAATACGCCTAATAACACCATGTAAAAATTAAGTGGAAACATAGAAGCAATTAAATCCCTGAACGAAATATGAAGACGGAATTAGCACATAAAATGAATAAAGGGGCCAAGTAGTTTGCTTTTTTTGTTGCTTTAAAATAGATGATTAGGAGAAAAAAAGAGGAGGAAGGATAGTTCGAGTGCCAGTGATGGTTGCCAGTGGCACCAGGATTGGCATCAGACCTTCTTTGTTTAGCTTAGGATGTCTGTGATTTGTTGGTTGGCATCCGCATTGCAGTGCAGAGTAATGTTACAATATATTGACAATTTCCAGATCTAGATGTGTCAATAATCTTTTCAGTTCTTAACAAAAAAAGCTTCTACTTCCATGTATGCCTTGAAAGAAGAAATAACAACTGATCTATGAAGTTCTATCATTGATGAACTTCCTCAGATGCTACTTTTCGCTCATCTCAAAATTCAGCATCTTTTTCCCTCCATTCGCTTTCTACTATCCTCTTAAAAAAATAAAATAAAAGAAAAAAGCAAAAAGAAAAAAAAGAAAAAAAGATTTTTTATAGGTTTCAGTGCTGCTCCTTTGACTGAAATTGAGGAAGAAAATGAGAAGTATACACTGTGATCAATGTTTAACATCAGAATAATTCTTAATCATAACACACTTCTATGGGCTCTGCTTGTTGTGTGTATCGGGGCGTGTATGTGTCCCACACAGATTGTTTATAAAACCCAAACTTGAAAATGGTGCAAACATTGTTTCTATTGACAGAATTTTCCCCTTGTTTTTTTTTTTTCCTGTCAGCATCAGACGGTGTCTATCATTTGGTATGAAATGTGTTTCAGTCCATAAAATCATTTGATGGTATTTGATTCAGCGCAGTGCTTTTGCTGTGTTCCCTTTGCTACAAGAACCGCCATTTTGTTTGTCGAGTGCCAGGAGAGGGGAAAAAAAAGGCAGACAATGTGCTCGATGCCAATAATGGTTGCCAGTGGCACCGAGGTTGGCATCAGACCCTCTTTGTCTAGTTGCTGAATGCCTTTGATTCGTTGGTTGGCATCCGCATTGCAGTGGGCACATTGGAAAGTTTTTGACAATCAGTGAATGAAAGCTGCAGTACTTGTTTGCTGCAACAGAACTAAGATAATATAAATCTCTCCTTCAGATAGATGTTTTACTTACTCTTACAGTGACTAATTAAAAAAAAAGCTAAAAATTGCCTTATAATTTTTCTAAAACATTAAATATCTATAGCAATGTGCCTTGTCTGCAGAATTCTGAATTCCCTCATCATCTCTGCTACTTTTTTTTTTGGCAGCATAAATAAAACACAAACTTGATGTTCAGTAATTCAGCATATACCAAATGAAGCATAGGACACCTTGGGAAATGCTTTGAAAGTTTAAAGAACTGAAGCAGTGGTACATGTAAATGTTAAGATTTTTAAGTGTTTTTAGTGCATGTGTCTCTCAGAGTACATCTCTCTGATCAGTCATGTTGCTGTTTACATTCTCCTTTGTCCTTATGTAAGGGTGATATAACTAGGGGAGCCCACGTTCCCAGCTGTTAATAAACTCTGGAGTCAAAGAAGGAGAGGATCTTTTAAACTATCTAGGGAGTAGGGAAGAAAATAGATGCAGATGTTCTTATTCCCGTAGTGTTCAGGCACTCTTCTTTTTTAACTTCTTACACCATCAAGATGCTACCACAGCTCCACCTGTGTGACTTTGTTACCAGGAAATTGGCAAAAAGAATAATTCCTGTTGGAAGTTTCCTAGATAGTTAACATTAATATTGCTTTCTGGTTAACTGCTTATTATCTCATTAATTAATAAGAAGGATTAGCAGCTCTACCCAAAGGACTGCACAGAAAGAAGCCTGGCCTCTGTGAATCCCTGAGTTGCTAGGCTGTGTCCTGTCTCTTGAGGATTGGAGAGGGGGTGCTGGGCCTGGAAAAAAAAAATAAAAAAGCAAACCTAGAGGAAGGTGAGAGAAGAGTGAGGGCACTGGCTGGCCAAGGGGAGAATTTTGTGTGCACTCTTGTGCTGAGCTGGCCTTGTGCTGGGGAGACTGGCAGTGCCCTGCCCTGCCGCAGGTGCCATGACCTGCTGGGGGGGCACAGGAGGGGGCACAAGCACACCCCAGAGTGGTGCCTGCACTCCTAAAAAGCGCACTTGCAGGTAACTTCAGCTGGGATGCAGAATGCTGCCACCGCATCGAGCCGAAACTGTTTTGCCCTTAGCTTAATGCCAGCAAACTGGCAATCCCTAGCCAAGTGGGGATATCACTTTCCCAATTCAGACAGTCTTGGCAACATGTGTGCCTTGTCTTACTTGAAAAATGTGCCCTCTTCCAGAAGGAATTGTAATTTTTTTTTAATGTGATATGTCTGAATTGCAGGAGTGGATGGGTTTATCAATGGCTTGACCTTTTTTAAACCAAACTTGTTTGAATCTTCTAAATTTCTATCCATAAGGAGCTCAAATTTTGAAAGAGATTTGCATAGTAGTTTTCATGTTACATTTTAGTTTTCATTCTGTAAGTAGAGAAAATTTATTGTGCAGTCATTCTGTTCATATTTTAAAGTTATAATAAAATTATATTGGTTTGCTGTGACTACATGAAATTCCACTTAAAATCACACTCAAACTAATGTTTTAAGCAGTTTCTGGTTAAATCATATTATGGTCATATGCCTAAATATCACACCACCCAGACAGATTTTGGATGAGGGTTTGCATTTTTTGGGTGCACTGATGTTCCCACTTACAATTAATAAAAAAGTAATGGGCTTAGATAAATCAACCATTTGCTGAGTGTTTCTAATTCTTTTAACCTTAATGATTTGCCTCCTTCTACTACTTTACCTGGGAACACACAGTAGAACGTTTTACCTGTTTTGCAGAAGGATATGTCAAAGTGCAGGGTGATTTGTTGGGAGTTTACACAGCAAATTATGAGTTGCGGCAGGAGCAGCAGGAAATAGAGCTTATTACTGCCTGTACCTACGGGCTTCTATGTGCTCTAGGACCTTGTTTCTTGCACAGTGAAATGGCATGTGATCCTCGTCTCTAAATCTCAGTTTTGAATCAGAAAGCCGGTACAGAACCAGAAGTATGGGTTTATATTTTATCTGCTCTAGTATGAGAAGAGCTTTTAGTAGTTTAAAAGTCTTGCAGGGAATAATCAACCTTTTCAAAACTGAATCACTCTGGACAATTCCAGTTTGTCGAGGCGTACAGAAAATGAAATTTAAAAAAAACTTTTGTATCAGCTGAAAAAGACAATGTATTATTTTCTAGTTTTCTAATGTAAAATTTTCATTAACTGTTTTGTTGACTGTCTCTATTGTACTGAAAATTATAGGCAAGAAAGACATTTGCCATTAGGAAACAGAGGTATATATGGATGTAATAATATTTGTAAATTGACTATTATAGTTAATTTGTTTATGAACATTTAGGATACTGAAACATTTTCAAGGGCCACTTAGCAATTTTCATTTTTTCAGAACATTTATGTATGAACTAACGGTCAGATAGTAGGTCTGAAGAATTCAAAATGTTAAATTTTTTCTTTTTAATTTAAAAAAGTTTTCTTCAGAGCAGGAATGCAGGTCATATGACAGCCTCATGAAAAAGAAAAGGTAATTTTCCATATTTAGTATTAATGTTAACAGGAATTAAATTTATGTGCATTTTAGGAAGGAGCATTTACCTCATTCTGATTTTTCTTACCTGAATACACTAAGAGGAGTAATTTTCACAGGGTTAAATAGCATCAATTGTGTTTAAGATAAAATAAACTTAAGTTTAAATAAATTCTTTTAAACTACTTGAAAACATAGAGGTCAGTGTTAATTTATGAATGACATTTAGTTCAAAAACAAGAAGCAAAGAAAGTAAAGAACGGAAAAGGAATCACAAAATTCTTGCTTAGTGGTAGTATGACACAGAAATAATACTGTGAACAAAAGGATTCTTCTAAACTATATACAAGATCACTAATTAATAAAGAAAATGCCTCAATTTAAAACAGTTTTATATTTTAAATTTCCTAAATTTTCATGCATATTGAATTTGCTGCAACTGTGAAAACATCATTAAAATAATTAAATGCTAAATGTCACTGCAGGTTGGATTTTAAAGTTTATTGCATGAGGCTGCTATCAAGTCCGCCTCTTTATCTAGCTTTCCTCTTTTTCCCTGCTTTTCCTCTTCCTCTTCCCTGCTTCTAGTTAGCATAGTCATACCAAGGACAGGTGGCCCTCAGAAATGGTAGTCCACAATGCCAAACACAGTAGTTCAAGAGGTTTCCTGAAGTGTTAATTTCCAGTCTCAACAGCAAGATGAAATGTTTCTTTGATGTAATTGCTTGGACTAGGAGGATTTTAAAATCAAGTTAAACTGCTATCTTAACTGAATAGGGTTTCTCCTTCCATTGTGGGGTGAAGAAGAAGGCTCCTTATGAGGAGCTACTTTCTAGATACTAAATGAATCAGAAAAAAGAAAATCTCTTGTTACTATTCAGTTTGTTTGACAAATGTCAAACAAGATATCATTCACTATAGGGAGGTATCATGATTTTACTCTGTATCTCTCTTATTTTTGTAAGTTTAAACTGGTAGAATTTTTAGAAGTTTTTTGCTTAAACCCTGGCTCATGGCATTGAAACCTGGATTAGGAGAGTTTTGAAATTCTCAGAAACTAGTAAAAGGGAAGTAAATCTCAGATTATTAACTTGGTCTTAGGGAAAGCAGAGTTCATTTTGGTGCATCTGTTATACTGTCTTATAGTAGTGAGTTGTGTGTGAACCTGGAAGCACTCTTTTAGTACAGTGTTCCACCCACCATATTTTTTGTGTGCTCTCCCCCTAGTTCTCTTCTTAGGGGGATTCTTTCCTTTTCTAAACTATATTGTGCTTTTTAAATTTTAAATAAATATATTTCTTTAGTTGTTTCTTGGGAACATCAACATTGGAATGTGACTTCTGTTCTAGTCAGCCTGCCACCCTTCCCCCTGCACCCTAAAAAGGGTAGTGGGAGTTGGGGACTTCAGACCTGGTGTTTGGGGAGGAGATTTTGAGAAAGGACTGATAGTCTAAAGCATATTTATCAATAATAGTGTTTCAAATGTTTTCCGATAGCCTGAGGACCAGAGCTTTTGCCTGTATGCCATATGACTCTTGGGTTCTTACATTCCACTTTATATGAGATCCCTCTTCAAGTCAGAAAGTTATCTTAAAATTATAGAGACCTTGGAGTAATTTTAAACTTAATTTGCTTCTAACTCCCTGTGGTGTTTGGAATTTTTAAGCTACATGTACTTTTGTTTCTATTTACTCAAAGAAACAGAATTGAAATAAGAAGTTACTGTGATGTGGAATTGTGTGAAAGCTTAGCTCAATACCCTTCAATAATTGTATTCTTTTCTCTCAGTGAAACCTTGCACTTTTTTACTTAAGTAACTGCTCATCTCTAGAGTGGAAGGGTCATACTAAGATTTCAGTGTCCTTCCATAGAGACACCTTCACTAAAGACATCTCTGTGGCTTTAAGTGGCTTTTTATTATCTCCCCTCTGAAAAAAATACATATGGAAATTGATCAAAACAGTTCCCATTTTCTTCCTTATAAAGTGAGCAGGAAAGACAAATGCAAAAATGAACAGGTAGTGAACTCTGAGAAACTTATGTGGCTGTCAAGAAATTAGGAAAAAAAATTCTGTGATTGTTTGTTGGAGGTAAATGGTATGCACAGTTAAGTATATTTGATATTGTTTGGAATTATTTAATAATTGATAATTTTATGTATCTGTGTTTTGAACATATTGTTTACATATTTGACTTCTTTATCTCCCAGCAATATTAGTCTGAGTTACTATATATCTTTTCATAATGGGTCAATTTAAACAACTGAAAGATGGTTATCTATTTATCTTAAACCTAGCATTGTATTTTAATTTCCAGTGAATTTCCTTGGCATATCCTTCATAAGCTGCATTCTAAGGTGTAAACGTAAATAATGTAAATAAGATTTACATTTTTTCTTTAAAATGGAAACAAACCAATCTTTTGTTGTGTTAGAATTCAGTAATTATAAACTCTATGCCTTTAGAGATTAAATGAAATTAAAATATTCACAGAGCATATATTTTTTGCTTGTGAGTTGCATTGGACTAAAATGCCAAACCATTTTCAGCCTTTTATATGAAGTGGCTAACAGGGAAATGCTTATATTATTACGGATGTGCATTGTATCTGAGAGACAGCAAATATATTTACTGCAGCATCAGCTTTCCATTGCCTGAGTAATGCCATTGAAAATGATACCAGACTTTTTGAAGGGGTAACTCCACTCCAGTGTCCCTGATTTAAAAGTGTGAAAATTTCTCCTAATCAAGACAACTTACTCTGACATCTGCATTTTCTAGATGGATTACATTAAATTTGTTATGCCAGGTTAAAAGTCTTGTTTTATGAGGTTGGCCTCAGCTCCTGGTCTTAGCGTCAAGAACCCTGCTATGTGAGGCAATGCATCTTGTTAGATTTAATTGACCAAAGCTGATTTGTTAAAACAATTAATTTGTGCTGTAACTCATGCCCACGCCAAGTTGTTACCTGAATCTCTTGACCTTGGTTTGTCTGGGTCATGAAATTGTTGTGAACTCTTTGACCTCTCCATTGTTCAGTGGCCATGCCACTTCCTCCACTTCTTTGTGATAGTTGCTGACAAGAAGACCTCATGCCCGAATTTACACCCCAGTGGATTTTCAGTGTCTCTCCAGAGCATCTGTATCCTCCTTTGGAAGTGCTCCTGATGTCACTGCCTATTGTCTGCTGATAGTGAGTGGGACAAATTAACAGCCCTTCATATCAGAAGAGGTAGTGAGGGAATTTCTGGGAGCTGGAGGAAAACTCCATCCTCTCTTAGGCTGCTGTGCATTTCTGTTATGTTGGGGTGCACAAGGTCACTACTTTTTCCGAGGGAAAACACCATCTGTCTTAGTCAATCCCATTTCACTGTGAGCTTTGTTTGAGTGGGATGTGCTGGGAAAAAGGTTCTGCTTTGCAAATATTTTGTGTTGAAAATCACAAAGTAGGTTATATAGAGAAATAGAGTATGCACACTATTTCTATTTTTAGGACACAAGAGTGCTGAAAATAATTTTTTGGTGTGAAATGGAAGAGCATTTCCTGTCGATGTCATAAGTGGCTATTTATTTATTTAATACCAAAACATTGATTTCTAAAGACCTAGACCTTGTATTCAAGAGCAGTCATGGTTTCTAAAGCAAAGGACTTTAAATGTTGTCCTTGATGCAATATCTAAACTTAGTATAGGGGAGAAAGAACCATCTTTATATGAGTTCTTAAAAAAAAAAAAAAAAGTGAAATGCATTATTTCTAGTGGAAGCAACTTGTCCTTAAGAATTATTCTTGGTGAGGGACAGTCATTGGCCCCTTAACCCTGACAGGCTACCTGCTGTCAATATCTCAGATACTAATGTCAGCTTCTTGATGTAGACTTTGTGCTTCCCATAGCTACCAACTATTTGACTGTTGGAACAGCTTATTTTANCAAAATCAGTGGCTGGATCTGTCAAAAAATTGTGGCTAAGTTAAGAACTTACAGGCTAGTACTGGTACTATTATAAAACAAGTAAATTTGTATTCTTGTGGTCATCAAATAATTGGTATGTTCTTATTTTAAGTCCTTAGCCTTAGACTTAGCTCATATGTGTGGATTTATTCAATCGAATTGACATAGTTTAAACCCCATATTCTTTCACAGCACTGTGCACTGACTTTCACAGCACATGAGCAGGTTTGTATTTCTGCAGTACACCTGATTTCTTTGTAAACTTATTCTTTTTTTGCTTCTTGAAAAAGAAATCAGATGGTATGTTTACATACAGTGTTCCTGTGCACTTGTATATGATGAAACCTTTTGTTTCTCTGTGAAACTCTGCAAGCAAGATGTGATTTCTAATTGCAGTTGCATAGTTTCTCTGAAGGAAGAGGGTGGGAATGCTGGTGCAAGGAGCTTGAATGTTATCGGTGTGATGACAATGTAAAGTATGACTCAATGTTTAGTTGCAAGGACTTCAAAATCCTTGTCCCTGGTCCCCAGATCTGCCGTTGTCTCCCTGGGTGACTGCAGGCAAGTTAATTAATATCTCTGTGTCTGTGGAACTGGGGAGAGAGAACACCACTTCCTTCAGTGTTGGCCCAGCAATGTGATAAATGCTGAAGTAAATACTGGTTACAAAGTTCTTTTAATTCCACTGCAAGCAAAACCCATGTGCTGGTGCCCAGACCCCAAGAGGGCTCTGTGTCCCAGAGAAATGTTGCACCCAGTTTTCTCATGCCCAGGCAGAAGAAACTTGCCTAAGCAGGGAGGGCCAGCATAAAGCATTCCTTGCCTGTAAGCCCTGCGGTGGTACTGCTCCATAGGAGAGGGTGCCAGAGCGAAACCACGCAGCAGGGCTGGCCCCTTACAGGGGACCGGGGCTCTGGGAGCAGCCCTCCTTGTGTCACCCCTGCTTCACCCAGCAGGAGCTCTGGGCAGGGCTGCCCCTCGGGGATGGGACCTGGCACAGACAGATCTCTCAGTCTCACTGCCCTGTGACAGTGGAGCAAAAATATACTCCAGACAGAAAGATAAAAGAAACACTCACTATGGGACAATTGTATGGATGTTCATCAACATTCAACCACAAAGGAGGCATCTGCAGTGATGGCCTATGAGCTCAGTCTGCTTTCCTGTCCTTCTCTCTGCTCTCATCACAGGTTTTCAGTCAAGTGGGCCTCTTGAACACCAGTGTTCCTGCACTGTGGTGGATGGTCAGGAATTCGGTGAGGTGTGAGATAAAACCCAAGCTAATTCAGGTGTGCCTGTGTCTGGAATATGCTGGCCATCCTGTTGCATCTACCAGACTTGGACAAATCTCATTTGTGAGGCAGCTGATGGGCACACCATTGGTTTGTAGGGGCTTAGTTCAGGATTGCATCTTAGAGGGCCAATCTTTTCCTGAAGCCCCAAGTGATCGTAGTGAAATGCTCCTAAGCAATTAGTAACTTGTGCTTTTTGGTACCAGTATATTATCTGCATTTACTCCTTCAGTCACTGCTTCCTCATTCCTTCCTTTATGATGATATTTCAGAGTTGGTAATGAATTAGCCATACCAACACCTACAAAATTACAGTGTCAGAGAGGAAAGTGGCAATAATTTACAAAAATGAAATGCGTCCATGCATTTTTCCAGCTGATACTGAAACAGTGCAGTTAACAGCACAACAAGGGTTAACATCAAAACTTATTCTATTGTTTAACTTCCAGTTAAAGAATAACCAGCTTGTGTAGAAAAGAGAATTGAAAAATTGATTGGACTTTTGGATTCAGACATAGAATTTATAGGATATCAGGTTGTGATTTTGCCATATATGCATTCATAGGTGAGTTAGCAGCCTGTAGTTGAGTCATTTGTAGAGGCTTATGTTGTAGGAGCCACAGATTTAGTTTGTTTTATTAAACCCAAGGGAATTTGTTTTAAAGCTATGTGTAATTAATTTGACTGACTTAATTGCTGCAATTTTTGTTTTTAGTTAAGAAAACATATAGAATTGTTACTTAGAGCATAAAATTGGCTTTTGCACTTTATAGTGAGGAGTTCTGGTGTATTTTAAAATGTATGCTGATCTTGCTTTGTCATACACAAATGAAGTGTGTGTATGTAGTCCTTGGCCTTTCATGTGTTTTTTCACTATATTGTGGATATAACTTGAATATCCTGGGACAAGAATTATAGTTATCCGGTAGTGATTTCTGTTCTATTTACAACCTCCAAATAAAGGAAAAGCTGCTTATAGTAAAATGAGGATCACTGATCTTTCAGTAATTAAATAGACTTGTTATACTGCATTAATCCTTTTTGGAACATTTGGAATGGCTTCTTAGCACTCACAAACACAGCATTAGGGCCAGCAATTAATCTGTTGTTTGTCCTTCAATATTTGTGTGATGTAAAAAATGTGCATTCAAAGATGTAATTCAGGTTCAGGATGAGGATCATCATAGAGTCAAACAAATAGTTATATTGATCATTCAGTAGTGTGAACCAAGTCTTAAAATTAAGTTGCAGTAATTTTTGGAAGGACTCACAGACTAATCCAACTGACAAAACTAGTAATGGTTTTGTCAAAACTAGTAATGCTGTCTAGTTTTGGTTGCTCTATGTACATGAGGGAAAAAGTGTGAATTATTTGGAGGTAGCCAGAAACATTTTAATTTTCTGATTAGCCTTCCTTATCGGTAGGTGAAGAAGTAAAGACTCAACATTTCAAGTTAAGAATATGCTCAAGAAGAAAATTCAATACCTTTCTAATGATAAGGACAGTATTTTTTTTATCAAGGAAAGGTTCAGGGAACATCTACCAAGATGACATATCTAAACCTTATCTAGCAGATAAGTGGTTCAGGTGATCACTTAATATTTCTAATTTCAGGGTTCAGTGATGCTAATGCAGTAGTCAGGTTTCTTCCTTTTCTGAGCTTTCACTTCACAAACAATGAGCAACTAAAATCACACAAAATTTCTCTCAGAATATTGCAGTTTTTAAATTGTTTTTCTGAATAAAGTATGTTTAATCTTTGATCAGAAGGCCACACTAATTCACTTGGTGCTGTGTTAGAGTCCTGTGCTATTCTTCTGCATTGTTTATCTGTAATTAACCTGTAGCATTGTCAGAGCATAAGATTTTGAGACTAGGTTAAATCAGCAGGACAGTCTTATGTTGCTGTGGAATACAGTATTAGAACATATTATCCTATTGCAGTAAGAGAAAAGTGTTTTAAATATAGTCCAGCCAGTTTGACCTTGTCAGAATTCAAGTCATATTATTGGTAACTTGGGCTTGCTGACGTGTTTCACAGTAGGATGAGCATTAACACAGAACTCCCTATTCCATCTGGTGAGGAACCTATAGAGAAGGCTATACATAGATTTTTTTCTTAAATTTCATGTTACAGTATAATGAGATTCTGTCTTCCCTATGCTCATGACACTTGACTTGTCATTGATAGGCACCTTTGTCAGAGACCAGAAAGTGCAGTTGAGACACTAAAAAGTGGCAGCATTAGATCATGTGGATGTGACTGCTGAATAGTGATAGCTGTGGGTTGTATTTTTGGAAAAAGTGATTAGTGACAGCTTTAGCAAAGGTTTTATGAAGACTTTGGGTTTCAGGGTAAATACTGTGGAAACAGGTGTCAAAATGAATAGAACAGAATTCAGTGATTCATCTACACATGGCACAGAAGTTACAAAAAGACTTAACAATTTTTAAATTTGATTCTGCCAAAGTTTGCCTATGTGTTATAACATCAATGATAGCCAGAGATGTCATGGCTTCTGAGGAAGCTCATGTGGGTCCTGAAAGTAGTAAAATTGCTTTCATATGGCATCTTCATGTGCTTTCATGAAAACTGCTCCTTTGGGTTCCCTACAGGATGATGTCAAGCTACTTGGGAAAAATTTGCCCATTTGAGTAACTATAACAGATTAATTCAAACTTGTCTCTTTGTTTTATTTTCAAATAATAATATATGCATATGACTGTGTCTGTCATGAGGTGTTTGATAGGTAGTTTCTAGTCTGAGTGCATGCCGTTTGATACACATCCTAGTTATGATGCATTTACTGACAAGTGTGCCTTTGGTTTTTATTGCTGTTTTCTCTATCATTGGTAACACATGACCTCTTTGAAAGTGGTACATAGCATCCTAGAGTCACTTAGGTTGGAAAAGTTCGCTAAAATCATCAAATTCCTCTAGGAATCTAGCACTGCCAAGTTCACCACTAATCCCTGAGTGCCACAGCTACTCTTTTCAATGTCTCCAGGGATAGTTGGTCAAGTGCTTCCCTGGGCAGCCTGCTCTAATGCTTGACACCTCTTTTGGTAATCAATTTATTTCCTAATAATCAATATAAACCTCCTCTGGTGCAACTTGAGGCCATTTCCTCTTGCCCCATGTCCTGTTTCTTGGGTGAAGAGGCTGATAACCACCTGGCTATAATCTCCTTGCAGATAATTACAGAGTTAGCACAAAAGTCTCCTCTCAGACTTCCTTTTACCTCCTGGGTAAAGAATTTCAACTCTCTCAAATGGTCCTCATGGAAGTTTTTTCTAGGCCTTTCACAGTCTCTTTTGCCTTGTCCGTGGACTTGCTTCACCACCTCAAAGTGTTTGTTGTAGTAGCCCAAAACTCAACACAGGATTCAAGGTGAGGCCCCACCAGTGCCATGCTGACATATTTCTTGTTGCCTGAGGGGCAGACAGCTGAGTGGCAGAGTAACTGCTTCTTTGGACCTCATTGGTAATGAATAAATATGCCAGCATTTCCTATCTTCACACAATGTTTTCACAGACAATTCACACTCAGTTTTTTTTGATTCTGTCACTATTTGAGTGCTGGGTCGCTCTGGGCTGTTTGTTCCTCCTTGCCAATAAAAACTGCAGCAGTAACCCAACTCCTGCCACAACTTGTGCAAAAGTGGGGAACGGGTGAGGTGAGGGAAGAGAGAGGGTATGGAGCTAGGGAGGAGTGGGTAGGGGCTGTGTGAGGAGAACCTAAGCGTGTGTGTGGTTGGAGGTGGTGGAGGATACCGTTTCTATTGCCAATAGCACCAGTTTTTCAACCCCTGCACTAGACAGGTCTGTTGATTTCTGAGCACTAGTAGCTCTTCTGTCTCCTTAGTAACCCAAAGTTACTGTGTATACAGAATGTTTGTAGCTCTGGGTTTTCATGCTGGTAGAAAAAAATATACATATATAAAGGAGGTTGTGTTCCATTTAGGAACAATGAGGAAAAAAAAGAAAGGAAAAAAGAATTTCTGATTTTCAATCTTCTTCCCCTTCCTCAGGTTTGTAAAGGTGATTCTTGCATTTTGTAGGTTAATATGGATCTCATCTGATCTCTTTGAATCTCATTTGGCTCAGGAGAGGTTGTAATTCAAAGTCCTACTGCAGAATTCATGTTGCAAGGACTGTGTTCAGATTTATACTTCTTCTGTAAAGGATGTTCTTTAAAGGGCTGTTCAGAAGCTATTCTGGTGTATTGAGTTCCCAGGCAACAAAACTAGAACACATATGACTGAGGTACTGCAGACTCCCTAGACTGTAAACCTAATCCTGCAAATCCCTATTTACATAAATCCCACTGATTTCAAAGCGCCTGCACATGAGAAAGCAGGTTTTACAGGATCAGGCCATTCTTCCTAGGGACCAACATCTGTTGCACCAACTGTGATAATCTCATGACTGTTAAAGAAAACTCTGAGGAAACATTTTATCTGGACTAAAAGAAAACAGCAAAATAGTATCACTGTTATCTGTTGCTATAAAGTGGATTATTACCAAAAGCAACGCTCATTATATGCTGTGCCTCTCTTCCCTTCCTGCATATTTTTATTTACTCTAGGGAAAATGCTATATGTAGCTATGTATGGTTGCTGCTGTTCCACACCCATGTTGTGTGAAGTTTTTGAACGAGACTTCAGATGTTGAGATATGCTAAGATACTGAAAGAGACTTTGGCATATGGGTTAAAGATTATCATTGTCTTTTGGAGTTTTGGAAACAGAAAAAGAAACGTCTTCAGTAAAAATTTAAGGTATTTTGGGTCTTGCAGTTCAGATCTATTCTGCTCTGGCTGAATTAACTGAAGTACTACAAAGAGTCCACTTGGCATCCATTGTGGAAGCATGGATAGTCAATTGGTAGTACTAAAAGCAACTAAGAAAGAACAGCAGAAGCAGATGGTGGTTATATTGGGAAGAGCAAAGTCCAGTTCCTTTGCTTTCCTTCAAGAACAGTGCATACACTTGCATAGCTGTGGTAGCATTTGGTGCAGCTGGAGCTTAGTAGCTTTTGTGATGTGTACATAGAGATCTAGAAAGGGACAATAGACTTCTGTGTTACCTGGGTTGACTCCCAGTTTCTGTAGGCCTGGTTTCATTACACACAGGAGTGTGTGGATTCATAGTGTTGGGGTCATTTTGTGCGTAGTCCTGTATGCTTGCTGCATTCCTTGAAGATAGGGACAAATTATCATTCACTGTTCCTTGTAGGCACAGAAGTTACAACAAAATAGCTGTAGAAAAGAATAGCGAATGAGCTGGGCTGGACAGTTGGGCCATTATGCATTGGGGTTAAAGGCCTCTCTTAATTCCAAAAGCAAAGGGAACGTATATCAATAAGGAAGTACATGGACAATAGTTCTAGCACTTCATCCATGCTTTGGATGCCCTGCACTTAAAATTTACAGTCAATCTGCGCATGACAAGGACAATGGCCTGGGATTTCCATGAGCCATGCAATGGACAATAAGCTACTGCTACTCATGTCATCAGATCACTGGGAAAAAAGAAGTAAGATTTCAAATATGCCTACAGAACTAGATTGCTGTGGGCAATTGCAGGGTTAGTGTACCAGAGGTATTTCTCTACAAGGTTGCAAATTCTTGTAAAATTTCCTGCTTCTTTTGAATGCTTCTAATGATTATATTTTCATCTCTGTAAGATAAATAAAATAATGTTCAAAGTCTAATAGGCAAGGGTTGAGGGACCTATGCAAAAGCAGATATGCAAAAGCTAGTCTATAAAGTTTCTGAGCAGTTACTTGAGAAAGTAAAATGTTCAAGGCAGTGCTTTCATTCACAAGCTGTAAATTTATATCACATTTTTGTCTCTTTTTATTTACTGATTTTTATGAGTCAAGTTTCTTTCAGTGTGCAAGATTCATAATTAAGCATAATTTTCATTAGAGGGAAAAACATTTACTGTAGGTTTTCTACTGTGTCACCTGTATCTTTGCACTGTAGTTATCATAATTCCTCCTTTCCTGTCATAGACCCATCTCTTCCCTCATGTTTTTAGGAAATAATTAGGAGTTATGCTCTAAATGATTTTAATGAGAGTTTAAATGTACCAGTTTACTTAGAAGTAATTGCTTTTGAGAAGCAAACAATATGCTTTAGGGAGTATTTTCTAGATTTTATGTTGAGCTCTGTGGAAGATCAGACCTAAATATGAAACATAAATCTATTATACTATGCTTAAGAAAGCAGAATGGAGATGAACATAAACCTAAATTACAAAATGTTCACTGCCAGGGAACAGACCTTGAGACTGAGAGAAAACAATTTACACATTTGTTTTTATATATACTAATATGAAAGATTTGGGGAAAAAAAGACATGAAAAATCTCTAGAAAGTTTATTTATATTAATAAAATACCAAGTGAGCACTTGTATTAATTTTCTATATTGAAATATTCTCATCTTCATTTTCTAGTGGTAATTAGTTCAGTCAGCAGAATTTTTTTTTCTTCTTTTTGAAACTATGCAGAATTAGTATTTTCAAAATAGCAAATGTATAAGCTTCCTAAAATGTAATTGTGCACACTATTTCCTTTGCGTCCACTGTCACAACTCCAAAGAAATGTTAAGTTCTTTATGGTCTGAGTTTGTCTTTTGTTTGTGTAAAGTTAAATCTCAATAATGTAGCAAACATTACTGGTTCTTTTAAATTTTACTGGACTTTTCTCTGGTTTGAGATTTGTTCAGATATTTTAAATCAATCCCTGGCAGAATTTGGAAATATATTACAGAAAATTGTGACTGCATGGGAAAAAAGTGGAACTGATTCTGAACAAGAAGGAAACTAATCAGTTAGTTTTGAAGAATAGTTCATTGTTTATTTTCAGAAGACTACTTGTAACAAGTGATTCCTTCTTTCATTCACCATAGTTTTCTATATTGCTCTCTCTTATCTGAGGACAAATAACATTCTTCTTCATCAGAACCGGTATACCTTGTTAAGTCATTAAGATAACAGGATCTCCTGTCATTTTGCTCTTTTACGGGGCTCTTGCTGAAGGTGAACACCTTAGGAATGCAAAAAGAGTTTTGCGGTGCTTCCCTTTTGAAATGCTGTCTCCCGACTATCTGAGTGAAGTGACAGCTGTTCATATCAACATGCTGCCTTTTTCTTGTTTGTTGAAATGCTTTACACAGATTTGCAACTGAGGGTCTGAGTGGAGAAGGAATGTAGGTGTCCACATCCTTCTGTGCCTCAGCTGAGCACCAAGCACAGCAGGATCTCCAGCCCTGTTGAGGTTGTGGTGCACAGTGGTATTTGAAATACTTAATGTTAAATCCTGTGCTAAAGCAGTACTCAGCATGGTATAGCTGCATTCCAACATGCATACTGTGATTCTTAGCACTTTCTTATTGCTAGATAAAACAGATCATTAAACTGATTGGTTTGCTCATTTCTGGTACTCTTCATTCTGATATTTTATTCTGAAATTAAATTCTCTGAATAAGAAAATACTTTTGGACAAGGATAAATAAGTATGTTCTACATTATGTTCTTTACAACAACTAGTGTGTTTGCATATCTTATCTCTGAAAATAAAATCTAAAATCAATGGAGAAATAGTGCTCTAATGCTTATAAATGTTTAGAATTTTAACTTTTTTTCTATGATAGTTTTTGAAATGTCTGTCAGTACAGAAAACTCTGAAAAGCAGCTAAAATTTAGTTTTAGAGAGATAGAATTCAGTTAAGTATATTGAAAATGTATTTCCTAATCTTTATAGCTGTTACAAAATCTCAATACAACAAACCAAATAGGACACATTGTAGATAAATACAATTATTCTTTAAACATTGCTAAGAAAGAAATGAAATAGCTTTTGATGAAATTTCACTAGTTCAAAAGAAAATAAACAAACTAAAACATATGTATAAATATAAAGGATAAGTTCATTTTACTGGATTGTTCTGGGATTGTCCTGTACTTTTTGAAAGTTCAGTAGCTGGTGCTTCTTGTGATGCTGTAATTACTATTTATGCAAGTAGGATAATTTATAAAAGTTTCTAACCCTATGAAAATTTAAGACCATGGCATATGCTGCTATGATTTCTCTTTGGATCAAGCATTCATTTAAATATTACTAATAAATTCATACTGTTTTTTTTAAATGTAATATCTCTTTCACCATTTTTTAATTTCAAAGCTCTTGAGACATAGCTAAATTTTTTGGTTTTGGCTGTTGGCATGTATAAATCCATAAGCTTCGGAAGGAGTGTGTTTCACTTGGTAGTGAACACATTACCCCTTCAAGTGATCCTGTCCACAGAATCCTACTGAACAGTGTGTTAAATAGCCTTTTAAATTAAAAGTTTAATGTCAAAAGTTCATGGCAGTTTGTAAGAAATGGTGGAGATCATTAGTATAATCTTCATTGATAGAAAGTGTTTGGGTAGCATGGGCAGTTCTTTTGCAGACTCTCTGTAGCAGAAATGAAAAGAAATTACACAATACGATAGCATATTTCTGTCAGAACACTTGAAAGGTTCATCTTGGATACCACAAAATTGTGACTCTGGCATGGCACTCATTCAGATAACAATATCAAAATAGTAAGTGTCTTATGTACTTTATGAGTTGAAGAAATTTATTTCTTACATGAAGTAAATATTTAGAAGTGTGTGGCAGGTAGTATGCCCACACATTTGTTGAAAAGTGAGAAATCTGAGGCATCTAAACAAATCCAGATTTTTGAGAGGTCTCTGCTTTAAAATATGAATGCATTTGTTCATGTAAATGAAATGAACCTTTGGCCTGAAGCAAATCAGTAAGGGCCATAACTGACTTTGAAATGCTTTCTGCCACAATCTGTATTATTGCTGTTATTGGCTTTCCTTTTGGTGTTCAATTTTTTTTTATCTTTTTCCTATTTTATCAAAACATGATTATTTGTAGTGTGAATGCTCAGTAATAGCAGTTTATCTCTCCGTGGTTTTCACATAGAGTTAGAAGCTGACGATTGCAATTACTTTCATGTTCATAGCTTAGCAGTAAACCAGGAAAGTGAAGTTAAGGTATGCCATTAATGCAGTGCATCAAGAAAGAATTACATGGTGAAATCATTGCTATACATTCTTTTATGATGACTGTTACTCAAATTTGGTATTGGGGGTTTATGTGTTTATGTGACCACACAAAGAGAGCTTAAGTTACCTGTTTTGTTAATATCTTCTTGTAGTACTTGCTTGCAACTTCTTCCTTTTGGCTTGGCAAAATTGTAAATTGCAGGTAATGACTTTCTAAGGTACTCTGGCTTTGTGCTGTAGGAGACCTGTGCATTTTTTTACCCTTAGTGGGGGAAGTATGTAAGTGAAGTTAGAACACATACATTAGAGTTCAACTTTGAAGTGTCCTAGCCACTACTCTGTACTGGCTTGCTCACCTTTGTTAAGCATATTTAAAAGAAACAGGTGCCTCTAAGGTTGAAATGAGTATAATTGAGACTAATGTGCAAGAGGTATTCTCTAATAAAGGAAGTCTTAGCATCTAAGGATACAACTCACTTGCACAGATATATTTACATGTATAATTATTTTTTGATATTTTGGCAGTTAAATTTGACTACTCTGTATGTAGAATATAGCTTATTTGTTGTCATTCATGGTTTTTTTTTTCTTCTTGCCATGATCATGCATATATTTAAGTATTTTCTTACTGAGGCAAACGTCAATTCAACAGAAGAAATATTTAATTTCCTGAAATCACCAGTACCACCATGTGGGAAGATTCAAATGTTTCATAATCTATATGATAAAAAATGTTTTGCCAAATATGGAACAAAAGAGATATATTTAAGTAACCTGAAGCTACTAATTGAATATGACAGGAGCAAGAGGTCTGACGTTAATACAAACTTTCTTCATTTAGTTCATTAAACAACTTTGCTTAGGCTAAACAAAAAATTTATGCCAAGTTGAAAAGGAAATTCTAATCTCCAGTGTCCAGTCCCTGTTCCCATTCAAATGGTCCACATTACCTGGTTCTCAGATGGTGAAAATTAGGGCTGGTTTCCTGCCCACATTTACCAGTATGTTTTGTCTTGGTTCCCTGAGAGTCCACTAAACTTGCCCTTGCATTAGTCTTGTGCAGTACCATTATACTGGTATCCAGTTTTAGAAGAGAGAGCACAATTATATTTTTAAGGATATCTCTGGGCACTGTTGCAAAGCATTGAGAGCAGGACTTTTTTGTCACAACCTAACTTTTACACAGAAAAGTCTGAGCTCACCTTCTAGAAAAGTGCTTTGCGCTAGTGGTTTAGCCATTAGTTAAGAAAATTGTAGCAAGATTAGGACATATATGGCATTCTGTGAGCAGACCTAACAAAACTTCCCTACACCGTTGAGCCTGCCAGGCACATTGCAGCAACTGCATGGCACTCAGTTCTGGCCAGCTGGCTCATGGCACAGTCAAGGCTTGCATACCATTGCCTACAAATGTACTCCCATACTTGTAATAGCAATGTGAACAGGGGAGTGGTCACACTGACCTCACAAACAGCTCCCTTGTAGCTCAAGTGACAGGGATGAGGGAGGCCATGTGTCCATGGAGGGGGATGGTGAATCCAGTTGCTTTTCAGATGCAGCCACTGTCTTCTAGAGGTTCCCTTTGAAGTGCCCAGCTGCCGCTTAGCAGTGTAGCCCACCCTTGTAACATGACCTAGCACAGCAGCAGCGGGAGTGGCTCCAGCTAACTGTCTTCCCTCTTTGGAAGGCCTGGTTGCCTGTTTGCAGTTTGCATGGAGGGTGATGGAGAGATAGGCTTGCTGTAGGCTTTGTGTTCTCTGATTCCTAGTCAAAGAGCTTCCTCATTTGTTTCAATCTCTAGTCCTCCAGATTTTTTTGCAGTTTGTAGAAAAGCAGAATAAATTTTAAGTTCACATTAGTTTTCGAACTATTTTTCCCCAAGTATGAATACTTTGGATTTAAAAGGGCCTTGTTTCTGCTGGCAATGACTGCAACATTACTTTTTTGTTTTATTTCAAAACAGTCCTTGAAGACTTAGATTTGGATACCCAGAGGAGGAATTACTAGGATTTAACCTTCAGTTTCCTTCTGTTCCTACCTCTGTGCTCTCCACTTAGTTTTCATTTGATTGCCTAAAAAATGCTTATTATCATAATAAAATAAGAACAGTCTGAAATAGTTGAATTCCCCAGGAAATAACAGTGGTTTTTTCTAAATTAACATTTGTCATGGGATTTAATGTGGTCATTCTTTTTTAGGGACTGAAAGGAGATGCACAGATTTAACATGTGTACCTTGTTAGCAATGTTTTGACAAAGAGCAGCAGCTGTATAAACTAATCTTCCTGTAGCTTTCACACATGGGACTCAATTAACAATGAGCCACTTTCAGTATCTAATCCTTTCTATAATTTAAAAAAAGTTTCCTGGTTTCTGTACATTTTTCCATGTCTAACTCTTACCTATAAACTGAGGCAAGTGGCAGACTGTGAATGGACTGACCTTGCACGACATTTTATATGTGATTTATAGAAGACAATGGCACTTGTGTTTATATTCCTGGTAAACTCAGATTAAAGTGAAGATTAAAGTCTGTTATTTGCAGAACATTGTAATGATTGCAGGATCTAGAAGAAAGCTTTGTTTGAAATTCCGGTGTTTCAAGCTCTGAAGTGTAGAGAATCAAGGAGCATTGCCCCAGGTATGTCATTCAACCTCATTGTGGTAAGTGCTCTGGAGGAAGGAGGAAGGAAGAGCTCTGTGGTTATTAAGCCTATGAACCCGTGGTATGTATTGTAAGAAAGTCTGTATTTACCTATGGTACGGTCAGGTCACAAGACTGGATAATTGGGCCTTTAACTAATTTCCAGGTAGCTCTATGGCCAAAAATTGAAGTATTACGTACTTCCACAGTGACACTTCTGGAAATTTTGAGAGATTTTAGAGTAACAAAAAATTAATGCAAACTCCATTTTAATTCCACTTGATATTTCAACCTTTGACTTGAAATTCCTACACTAGAATGATCTAAAGAGGACATTCTGGAATTACAGGGGCTTGTAATTTGCAAGTGAGCAGGAAGATGCCAAAAGAACATAAAGGCAGAGCCCAAACATTATGTCATTAATTTTTTTCTTTCACCTAGTGAAACTTCTGTAAAGCTTGAATCACTAAATTCAGAATAGGTTATTGTCACTACTTGCCAAATAGTACATGCTTGTGCATCTGTCTAATCCATATATAAAAGCCACAAACAGAAGCACATAATTTGGCACAGCACCAGAAGCATGCCTCGGCACACTTCTGGAGATTTTTCCAAATGACTTACTGATTCAAAAATTCTATAATATTTGCTTGTGTGCACGCGCTGAGTGTCTGGAGGGGTTAAGCATGAACTCTGCCAGAAAGTTAAGTATTATGTTTGAATTTGGGATATGATGATTATATATCCCTAGTAATTTACCAGGAGTCCTAGATGCATGGTTCAGTTGTTGTTTTTGTGTATGTGTGAGAAAAGGTGGTGTTTTCACTAAGAGAAAGTTCACAGAGGCAGTGTACATAAAATGGAAAGGCATTGAAGCGTATTTCTTAGTCAGAATTGCTTTTATTTTCTCCTGGTTTCCTTGTTTTCTGCAATTTCTTTCCTCTGTTTCTGTTGAATTTTTAAAAATAGGTTATGCCACTGCTTAGAGACTTCAAAGCTAAAGTAGAAACCTTTTTCATAAAATAAATTATCTTATCAGGAAATCAGTCTTTTTCTTCCTTTAGTAACCATTGTCCCACATGTTAATCTCTTTAGACTCTTCTTAGACACATCTTTTATTTTACAGTAAAGTGTTTCAAATACTCAGATAAATTTAAAGGTACAACTCCATGAAACAACTGAGATGACTTTATGGATAACTTCTTTAAAAAAGGTGCTTTTCCCCTCTGGCCATCTCCATACAGCTTCCCTTCTCCTGCCCTGAAACTGCTAGTTGTTTGTCTCATCTCTTTGCTGATTTCTATTTCATGCTGGTAGGAAGTGTTTAGGTAATCAGAGGATGAACTTAGTCTGGAAACTCATTGGTTTAAAATACTATATTAACGAAAAGCAGATGTAATGATTTGATGCTTTGAGGTATAATGCAATGAAACACAGCCCAAGAGTAAGCAGCCATTTCATTTTATGGAGGTGTGTGAGTTTTTCCCTTAGCTTTAAAACAGTAATATTTCTCTCACGCTTCTTTGCCACCCTAGATGCAGAAATAAAAAATTTTAAATAGTGTATTCTGTGAGAGCTATTTCACTATAAATTACTGGTTAAGCTGCAAGTGTTTAGAAGTGAAAAAAGATGCTTTAGAAGAGGAAAAGATATTTTAGTTCCAAGGCAAGTTTTCCAAAGTGGTATTGTATTATATCAGAATAGCTGTTCTGGTAAATCTGCTGTTTTGGACAAATCTTTTGCGAACAGACTTTTTTTTTTTTTTTGATTGCACACTGTATGTGCCAAAAGGTGAGGTAGATGCATGCATCTATTCTCTGGTTCATACTTATGTCCGTCTTTCATCAGAACAATGTGTAAAAACCAAGAGAAATCTGAATTTTCTTAGGTTTTAAAACTTTTAATGTGGAAATAGTGTCACCTCACAGTTGTAAATGTAAAAATACCATTGTATTTTTTTTTTCTTGATGAATAGAGATGGTGAAAGACGACTTCTCTCACAAATTGAGATTCTGGCTTTTAGTCTGGACACTACTTCTAGGAGAGATAGGCAAGCACAGCATATTCCATTGCAACAAGAAAAAGAAAAAGCCTGTTTTGTCTTTTTTTACTGTGGTAGGTTGAACTTGGCTGGCTGCCAGATGCCCACCCGGCTGCTGTCTCACTCTGCCTGCTCTGCAGAACCGGGGAGTAGATGAGGACAGAAAGCTGATAGGTCAAGATGAAGACAGAGAAGTCACTTACAGATTACCCTTATTGGAAAACATACTCAATTTGGCGAAAATTAATCTAATTTATTGTCAATCAAAATAGAGTTAGTTGGTGAGAAACACAGAAAAAACTAAGCCACCTTCCTCCCACCTCCTGTCTTTTTACAGGGTCTACTTTGCACCTTCATTCCTGAATCTTCTACTACCCTCTGTCCTGGGCCCTGGCAGTGCAGGAAGATGGGGAACTGGGGTTCTGGAACAGCTCCCCTCTGCATCTCCTTCCTTCTTTTCCTGTGTTCCAGCATGCACCTTCTCCGTGGAGTATAGTCCTTTAGGAAATATTAACCTGCTCCAATGTGGAGTCCTCCACCAACTGCAGTGTGGACATCTGAGTGTGAGGAGAAGCTTTACTGTGTGGGTGAACAGGTTTCACCAAAAGGTTGTGGTATCTCCCTCTGGAAGTGATACTCAAAAACTGACTGGACATAGGCCTAAGTTACATATTCTAGGGGACCCTGCTTGAGAAAGGAGATCGGACATTACCTACTGTGCTCCCTTCCCAATCTTACTGTGTTTATTTTTTTTTTAATTACAGAATGCTGTGATTGTAGCATGATCCTTTCCACAGGCTTCATGGAAATACATGATCCATCACGGTCCTGGACCATTTCCTCCATACCCTTCTCCTGTGAACTCAGTATTTGTTGGGTTGTTTATCACATTTTTTTTTTCCCTCAGTCCTCATTGTTTTGCCCTTTCTTACATACATTTTTCTAGAAGCGCCTCCCTCTTGGCA
>VZTB01001931.1:67989-82750 GCA_013397245.1 Thryothorus ludovicianus
CTCTTGGCATTAGAAGGTGTTTCCTCTTGGAAGAAGACTCCATTCATTGCATATGTCATGGGTGATTAAGCCTTTCCTTAACAGGTAACAAAGAAGGAAGTGAGACTCCTAATCTTCCTTGATACTTCTAACTCACTGCAAGAAGCTGAGCGTGTGTCAGATACGCAAAGCATCAGAGATGTATTCTGCATTACATTTTTCAAACAGTATGGAAGAAAAAGACTGACAATTGTCCTCACTGTTTTGAAGGTGATTTCAAACACATCTCTACTTGTAAGAAGGATGAGACCTGTTAGCAGTTGTTTCAGCTGGGGTCTGGAGTGAGCTTAAATCAGGAGGTGTGAGGAAAATTTGAGTTAGTATAGGTGAACAGTTTTTTTGCTCCTATGAGGGAGGTGGTTTAGTAGTAATTTATTCATTAGTGATTTATTAATTTCAAAACTTTTGCTAAAGACTTTGTCTACTTTCTTGTTGTGGTTGGAGACTCTAACCTAAATGCCATTATTCTTCATTCTTCTTTTGCACCCTTTTGCCTCCTCCAAACACTAGAGAAATTTTAGGACAGTAGTTGTTAAATATTCTTCAAATGGGTTTAGGGTTTTCTTTCTGTATGGAAAGCCTTTTTAAAGTAAGCTAAACCAGCACAGCTACAAACTCAGCTATTCTCTTCTACACTCCAGTGAAAGCTTTGTACCAGCTCTTGGTGTGAACATTCTTAGCTTGCGCTGAGTGCCTTTGTGCAGGAAAATTTATTGCATTGGCAGGGTTTAGAAATATGATGGCATTGCTAGCTCTGGACAATGCTGCAATGATTTCCCAGTGTAGACAGATTGTTAAATGAAATACATCTTGGAAGCTACCATATTTTCCTGTGCAACTGTTGTGGATGGGCTGCTGAAGAGAGAATTCATCATATACAGTTTATATTTAGAACTTTTTAAAAGAAGGATGAAAACTGATTCACTTGTCCTTAAAGCCCTTTGATAATGCCCAGAATAAAGTTTAGCAATTTTTTTTTTTCTAACATTTAATAGAAAAAAAAATTCCTGTAGTTACTTCTGTGAGACTAACAATCATCAGTAGAATTGACATTAACATTTTGGGGGAAAAGGACATGAAAAATTACATGAAAATAAACATTACAATAATGCTATTCTGCAGTTATAGGAAGACAAAAATGCATCCAGTATTATGAATACTATTTTTATATATCACTGTGTATCCCTAACACTAAACCAGGAAATTAATTTCCTGTAGTGTTTCTATTAAAATGATATAGAAGATTAGATTTTGGCTTAACTAAAGTTTCCAGATCACACACATGTTTTTGGACCTGTATGTAGATTTGTCAAAAAATGCAAATATCCATTTTAAATTTGTATGCACCCATTCAGATTGTAAACTGGCTTAGCCCCTGTCAGTCAATGGCCAGGAGCTTGGGTTCTCTGGGAATTTAGATCAGTTTTTTTCAGTTTCATTAGTGAGCTTCTCCTTGATTCCTGCCTGAATGGAACTAAAAGGCAAAACTCCTTAGGACATTGCTAGGTGCCTCATCTTCTCAACTCTCAGATTGAAACTCTTAATGTGTTTGCTTATGGTAAGATTTAATCATATTTGTAAGGCGTTTTGAAGCACTGGCATAAAAAGCAGTGCAATGGTTATCTGTCTAAAATGAGAAAATCTCCATGGTTATTGCATTGTGCTGTCTTGGAGACTGCTGTATTGCCTTGTTTCTAAAATAGGAAATGGCTGTCGTATTTCAGAGGTTGTGGTTTTGGAACTGTCAATAAGTCCTGAATAAAGAGTATATATAAGAATCCAAAATCTCTGGACCAGATTTTTGAGTGTTCTGTGTTTTGGTTTGAAACTGGGGACAAATCTTTCAAATTTTACCCTTACAATATTAATTTTATGCTGATGGAAAGAGAAAAGCTCCTCAACTATTTCCTGAAGTCTGTAAAATTAAAATGAAAAATTAGACACTCTAGTAGATTCACAAAAGAGATAAAATTGTGTTCTCATAAAAAAATAATAAAATCTTTGTTTTTAGGAATTTCATTGTCAAAATATAAGTCCAGTTTTATAACTTTAGTTTTGTGTTCTCAATTATGTCTAAAATCTTGTAAGTACTTTGTCAGCTGGGGGGAGCTGTGAGGGGAGAAAAGGCTTCATTTGTGTCCAAAAATGAGTTTACGTTTCTGAGTAAAGCACTGATGTGTCACTCAGGGATAACAAAGTCCAGCCACTTTATTGCACAGATAGAGAGAAGAATGATCCCTCAATGGGTGGTATAGTCTAACAGTTGGCAGTAGTGCCACATCTGGCACTGATGAGAGTTTTGATTTGGCTTAATCACAATGAGCTACACTGCTTTTAAAAATAATTTCTGGCAGGCAGCACCAGAAACATACACTTTGTTGGTATAATCTGTAATTGAGCGTGATTTAGAACGGAGACAAGACTACAGAAAGTGTAGTTGAAGGCAGGACAACACATTTGGCCACTACTTATCTAGCAGTGGTGGAAAGGGTTTACAATGTCTCCTTGTCTTTGGTAGTGAAGAATGCTGCATCAAAGGAAAAAATATGTGAAAATATGAACAAAACCCCCCAACAATAAACATTTCAAAACCCAACCCCCTGAACTTATTTTTTTCCCCTTTTTAGTCTGTCCTGGTGCTGGATGTCCCCAGATCTGCTGTCCTGCAGTTCAGAGGTCTGTGGTAGGGTTGTCTGCTGCAGTGTTCTTTCTAAGCACTGCTGTGGTTGGAGTAGACACTAATTGATGATGTTGAACATGGAAAAATTTCAGTCTGAAAACAGTAAAAACTGTGCTCAAGAGACTTGCATCTGCTACTGTGATTAACCAGTAAAAGTGTTGTCAGAAGGGCCTGCTGAAGAATGTAGTCTTACTCAGATAAAAGACTGAGGATATAGTCTTGTTTCTGGTGAACTGGTGACTGTTTTATAGAAAAGTATCATTGAAATGGTTGGTGATCTCAGCAGAGAAATCTGAGAATGAGTAGGCATGGTTTACTTGGCAATTGTTGCTCGCTTTGATGTGGTTGCTCTAGAAAATCATTAAGGCACATTGACAGATCTGTTAGAGGAAACCACTGTCCCTGTTTATATGTGATTTGCTCTGTAGCTGGGGGATTTGAGCCAGTTTTATATGCTACTTTTACTTGTGTTTTACACCCCTTCTCCCCTTCCAAACCTAAACAAGTGAAGTATATCCTGCTTTTTCTTACAAAATCAAAACTGTCATAGGAACCTTAAAATATTGGAGTATCTATACAAGTTCCATGATGAGCAGCTGCAGAGTAGTAGAAGTTAGTAGTACCATTTTTGGTTCTTCACTTTCAGTTTCTTACAATGCAGGAGTGAAAGACAGATGCACAAACGAGATAAAATAATTTGGTATTATTCACACAGGTAATGCTAGTTACAAAAGGCTGGAGAATTAAGCCTGTCAGGGTAAACAGTTTTGCCCAAAGTTTTGCATGCTCAGAAAAAATATATGCACATGAAAGAGGAGGAGAGCATTTAAAAACTTAGGAGAAATAATGTAGAACACCTTTATCAAGAAAAAAATTGAAGACAAAGAGTAGTCTGAGGACTATTTTCCTAGTTTTTAGAAGATTTGTGCTGCTGGGGTTTTTTTTACTTGTTTCCTGCTTGTTGCACAAAATGTCACTCTGTGTCCATATAAGCACTTTCTTGATCAGACATTTTTGTGCCTTCAGATATGATCTGGAATTCCTAATTTTATCTCATTAATACCATTGGAGGTGAAAAAAAGGCTGTTTCCCTCTTACTAATTATGGTGAAGTGACACGTTATGTTGTATTGTAGTTAACAACTATGGGGGCACCGAGAACCTTTCGTTTTGCCCCTGGGGAGTGTGACTTTCCTCTTTCACTCAGCTCCAGGAAACTTGAACATTTGTATTTTCAAGACCACATACCATTGGGAAGGAAGCTGGGGTGGAGATGTGTGCAGCGATTGTGTTGATATGAGAAGCAGTATGCTTTGTAAAGGTCTAGGAACTGCAGAATTTAGAGAAATATGCACTCTAACTGCTGTGTTCTTTGGCATTTTTAAGAGTTCAATGGAAATGTTCTTAAATCTAGCAATCTGTCATAAAATTTTGTGTAGAATTTTTTTCATATCTAGGTATCACAGATAACTACATGAAAATTTTTTGCATGATGTTCCCTTCACGCACTTTAGCATACATAATGTGTGTGCAGTGCATGTGTCTGTGTGTGGGTGCACAAGCTTTCGTGCTCTAACTGCATTTTTCTAGAATACGTATTTATCATTCATCATGGTAAAGGAATTCCATAACTGTGGAAACTAGTTGTGAAAAAATAACTTTAAAAATACTGAGACCAGTTTGGTATAAACTTTTTCACTTAAATATTGCATTTGCAAACAGTAGTCTGGATTTAAATTTAGACTCATGAATTCTACATCTCTAATATCTGATGAGATGATATTTTGGGAAAAATACATAAAACCTTCAGATGAAATTTAGATTCACTAGGTATTTTGTAAATTGATGGTACCACTCAAACTTTGGTCATGTGCATTTTTGTAGATTCAGCTAACATTGTACCAGCTGAGAAAAAAAATTCCTTTTCTTTCCTGTTAGAACTCCCTAAACATATTAGCTCAAGGCCAGATTCAGTGTGGTTTATAGCTACGCTTAAGTGCTTCTGCAGGGCAACATGTCCTAGAGCAGTATTTGTGTGTTCTTACAGTATGAGCAGAAGCTGTACATTCCTGCAAATTGAATTACCCATGCTTTTATCAGTGAATAAAAACTGTATACCCTTTTTGTCAAATAATCGATTAAACTAAAGTCAGTGAGAACCCTGAATGCACCATTTTCTTCCATGCTTTATTTCTTCGCTGTTTTCTTGGTGTTTTCTGTGATGTGAAGAAGCAGTGTGTGTCTATGGATCAGGCAGGGCAGGAATAGGTTGTGGGGAGGGCACTGCAAACATTTCTGTGGCAGGGAGTATGAGCATAGCAGGGAGGAGCACAGAAATTTTTCTGCCTACAGACCTAATCATAGTGTGGAAGAAGCCATTGGTTTCAATGCCAACACATCAAGTCCCTTTTAAAGAGAATTTCTCCAAAAGTGGAGCTTTTGAGAAGACAGAGTGTGAGGTTTGTCCTAGCAGGTGTAAAAATCTGTGCAGAGCAGCCTGTCTATGAGATTAATATATTTCCTGTTTCTTTTTTATTCTGGTTCTACAGCACAGACACATTCAAGTGATAGTAATTTATTTTCTAGGATACGTAGCAGTCTTATTTGGCAAAAGCAAAGCTGGGACTTCCTCATTAGTATTTACTTTCTTTTTATGTCTCTCAACTTGGGGCTAAACGAAAAAGTTGAATAACTCAACCAAAATTTTCCTTCAGGTAGCAAAAATAATTGAAGTAAAACCAAATAAAAATGTATAGTTAAAATGAGGTTTTGATATGGTTTTCCCAGTAATTTGCATACATATTGCTTGAAAAATATGAAGAGACCAGACAACCAGTATCATCTTGTCTGAAAGCTAATTCTACAACATTTTTTCACCAGAAGTAACTGGAGGTCTTTACTTGCAAAGGGTAATACTTGCTACTAACACAGTGAAAAATATGCACTAATGGGAGAAATGATGTAGATGAAGATGATCTGTAACAAGTGATTTCCTTTTCACATTGTGTTTTGTGACTGACTTAGAAAATGTTTTTTATTTCTGTTACTGATTAAAAAGCCCTGCCTGTGACAGAAACATTTCTTGAAGGTATGCTCTTTGTAGCAGAGAAGTTCCTCAGCAACTCTGTGTCCTGTTCTGGAGGAAGCACTGTTGACAATGAATCAGTCAGGACTAATGCAAGACAAAACACTTTTCCAACATGAATGTATTTTCTGCTCAATATATTTTTTATTCACTCAACTAAAACACATTATATATGAAGACATTAATGATTTGTTTTACCCATCACCTGATTTTGATACGAGTCTGAGAATTATTTAAAATTAATTAGTCATCAGTTGCAGTTTGCATTTAAGAACCACTTTTGAGACTGAAGTACAGAATGAGGTGCAGAGCTGTGTCTTTCACAGTGAAAAGTTGTTATGATTTCCAGAAGTGTTGCAAAGTACAGGAAATGCATAACTTTTCTCTGAATTCCAGAGACATTTAGAAGTTTAGCAAGCAAATGTATGGTTTAATCATTTAAGTTGAATTCATACCTGTGTTTGAAAGAAAGGAAGTTATTATCTGTGTGAATTGTGATAAAGTGATCCAATAGTTTCAGTAATCAAATTAGTAGGCAACATGCATACAAAGTGTGGCAATGTTTTATCCTTTACCGTCTGAACTGTAAGTGAAATCTGGCTTGCAGATATTTTACTTTTTGAGTATTTTATTTCTTTTGCTGTTTTCTAAGTAGTTAAAGTTTGGCTGATATATTTTTTATCCCCACAGAATTTTTTTTACTCTAGTCCTCATTAAGTCTGAAAATATCTTAAGATATATGTGTTAGTGTGGAATTACTGAATTTGGGAGGAAAATTTCCAGGTTATTATGAAATCTTATGGAAACAAGATTTCTCACAAAACTTGCAGGTTTACAATCCTTCTGTGAAGATCAATCTCTTAATATTGTCTTCTTTTTTTTGATAAAGCCCACACAGAGGAGTAGAGATGTGTTCTGCAGGAAAGTTCTAGCAACTCCTATCCTCTCTCCTTCAGTTTTTGCCTTTGGGCAGTTAGTAAGGCACATTTTTAATAACTGAATTGTGGAAGGTTAGATTTTTTTTTTTCTTCCTGGATTATTTCTATCCCCAACCCCCAGTTTATTTCCCTCCTCTAATGCAGAGTGTTTTTATTTCTACGTGAGACAAGTCTGCAGTCATGTGTTCTTTCTGAGTTATAATGACTCAGATGTCATAATTAATTTGATGAGCAGGTGGGGGTTATTAGCCTTGTGCTTCACTTGCTAATAGCTGCACAGCTTTTCTAAAGTACTCTTTCAACTAAGGAGGCATTTCTTCACATAGAATAAACAGTGCAGCACAAAAGCCTCAGTTAGATAACTATCCATGGGTTTGAAAAGCTGCCAAGCAGATGTTGTTATTGGAGCGGGCCCAGACGAGATTGGGCAAGGCAGATGCGAGGTGGGGGAGGGAGGAGGTTACACACAACCCAGGCGCTTTCGCTGCGATGGCTGCAGAATGGGAGGCTGGGAGGTGTCTTCCCATAAACCAAATCCATTCTTCACTGGCCTCATGCTCATTCCTCAAGACCCACCCTTTAACTGTAAATAAATGAGGAAGAAGCCCCCTCCCCCTGCTTTGTCTTAATATCCATGTGGGAATGAAACTGAATGTTCATCCAGCAGTCTCTGACTTCTGGTTTGCATTAAATCGGCTGTGTGCAATTTTTGAAGGGCCTACAGAGACTTTGCTTCATACCTATCAACATATGTAATGAACATGACTGCACTGACATTTACCAGAACTCTTAGATTCTGCTTTATTACTATAAATTAGGTTGTGCAAATTTAAGACAAAATGCTGTTTTGTTTCCTGTCACCTCTTGGGTTTTTTTTTCCTAGTGAAATTTTTTTTTCTTTATTAAAAAATAACAAATATAAAATATTAGTCAATTTTTATTCTTTTAAAATATAAAAAACAAACACTTAGAAAATTGAAAGGATTTATACGTGAGAGACAAGTAGATTGGGTTGAAAATGGAGCTGATCTGTCTTTTACCCTCTCTGGATTTTTCTCCCCGTCTGTGATCCTAGGCTTTTTAAAAAACATTTCTTTGTCCCTTTCTCTCTTGATAAAATTGTATAATCCCATTTTTCATTGACTTGATCTCAAGCCAGTGGTCTGGGCTTTTATTGACAAGGGATAATTTTTGATAATGGCCTATTAAAACACTTAGAGCTTCCATCGTATCTTTCAAATCTGTATATGCATAGATTGTACTTCTGTGGAGAAAGAAAATCCCTTTGTTGGCAGAAATCAATAGATCGTATGTTTGTGTAGTATAGATTGTTTAAAAGAAATAGATTATTGTTAAACTAAATATAATATAAAAATATCACAAGATACAGGTAACTGTGCTTGGAAAAAGATGATATTCTGAGTAATTTGCCTCTAGGTTTTATTTGTTATCTGCAATGATCGTTTAGTGAGCCTTTTAGAGACTGATATGGTACATACAGGGAGTTGTTCTACAGTTTCTTTGACCATGGAAATTTACTGGTACATGACTGATGTACAAGACATTTGATCTCTCATTGTCATTTAAAATGTAGTTAATATTGGTTTTAAAAGGACAGAGAGCTTAAAGCACATCTATATATTCTATACAAACATGCTCAATTAGGTATTTGGTTTCTTTGCCTTGCAAACTTTGTTAGTTTTCCTCAGTAAGTATTGTAAGGGTTGTAAAAACTCAAACTAAGGTTTTATTCACTGCAATGTTCTTTTTACTAGCTCAGATTTGATTTTTCAGTCTGAACACAGTATGTTTACTTGCTTCACAAGACAGCAAAATGGTATCCAAAAATCAAAGATTAAATTTTCTCTCATGAATGGATGAAACTCCTTGATACATTGATCTAAGAATTTTTTGCCTTAATTTTGACAGTGTTATTTTTCATAGTGGTCCTTCAGCAAGTCCGTGGACTTTTGTTGACCAGCTGGCCTTTTAGGATTTCTATAGCTGGGGTTTGGTATAATATAATTTAAAAAGAAGAGAACCTAATGCAGCAACATTTCTAAACCAAATCAAATTAATTTTTTTAGGGGAAAACAGCAAAGCACATCTATACATCTTCAGACTGACCTGGAAATCTTTGTTTTTCTACCTTGTCACGTAGCACCAGGAAGCTGATTTTGTAGGACTCTCCCTATATTATTCCTTACCTTCACGCACTAGTTCCATTTCACCCCTTGTTTTTGTGTTTTGATTGACCAGTAAACATTGGTCCTTAACTCTTCTCCAAAAGGTCACTATTTTAATATCTCATTCTCTTGCATTGATAGGGTTAAGATTTGCATTCTTAAACAGAAGCAGAAAACACAAACCATTCTCAAAATCATGTATCTAGCAATAGGAATAAAAAAGAAAAAATATTCACAGATCTGCTAGGACACAACGTAAGCCTGCAAAAGGTATATACTAAAAAACTTTGCTGCTAAGGGCCTCATACAATTTTCTTCTGATCTTTTAACCATATTACCTATTTTGAAGTTGGTGATAATTTCGTCTGAAAAGAAACCAAATGACAATGAAAAAAAAAGACATTAGTTGCTTCCTTTGGTTTACTCTTTTTAAAATACTAAAGGTTTAACAGTGTATTTGCAGAATAATTTCTTGTTTTCCTGATAGTCTTTCAGTTTCCCAACCATATATCATATTCATAGAAAATAAGATATAAGATGTTTAAGGGATATTAAAAAAAAATTGAACAGTCCCTTGGCCACCAATCTAATCTCTCAGCACTCTTGTAAGGAAAAAAAACCCAAGAGAGGTTAAAATTAATGTGAACTAAAAAGTCCCTTCACATGTAAAAGTCCAGCATCTTTTCATTAAATGTTACTATATTTATACAAGATGGTTGTAATCATCCCAGTGAGAGATGTAAACAATGAAAATAATAGCATATAGAGTTGGTAATCAATGAAGACTCGTCATTGATGTCAATATCCTTTTCCTGTGGTGTTTCTGACATATTTCACTCAAGGTCTAAAAGTTTCTTCAGTGACAAAAATTACAGGTACAGTAGTAAAGATGAAATGCCATAGAAAAAAATCACTGACATTGCAGTCACTGCTTTTTGTTCAGGACTGTCCAAAGATAAAAATGTATATAGCAAAGAATAATAATCACACAAATATGAGAATCAGTGACTTTGAAGAGTAACGGATAATGTATAATAGACAATAAGAGGAATGTGGCAAAAAGTGTGATGACTATATCAGCAATTACTAATACTAGGTACTGCTCTAACTTATGAGCTCCAAGAAGAATAATTTTTAAGAATGTTTTCATTAATACTACTTGAGCTACCATCTAACAACTAGTTAAAGCCAACCTTGAATCACATGTTTTATCAAGGAGATAAAATAGTAATCTAGATTTTCACTAACTTTTTTTTCTGGAATTATTCTCCAGTTCATGTTTCCTTTTGGGATCAGAAATGCTGGAGTACATCAAGTCAGTCAATTTTTACACTATTTCTGCTCCAGCTGGAGAAAGGAAGTACTGGTTTGATCTCGTAAGATTTTTAGTCCAACATTTTGTGAAATATCTTCTTATGAGGCAAGGGCCAGATATAAAACCAAATTTTCTACTAACTGAATAATGCTGGCTAGAGACTGTGAAATTTTTCAGCAAAACTGTACCCTGTCCTCAATTCAGCTGCAGAAATGTTTGTGTTGTAGTCATCTGTTGTTCTGTGACATTTGCCTAGGTTAGTAAGCCAGTAAGTTCAGAAAATCGAGTACTTTGTTTCATGATTTTATTTTTTTTTTAGCAAAAATAGTTGATATGCAATCAAATTAATTAGTTTCTGCAAAAAAACCCCAGAATATGATAACAAAAACACTGGCAGTTTTTGATAACCACAAAATACTGTACATTCATAAATATTATGTAGCAGTTTTGTTTCAATGTTAACTTTTCTCAGTGTCATTGCTATCTACAGGGAAGGTTTTGTTGTTTTGAGCTATACATTCACTGTAGAAGCTTTTGATTATATTATTCCTCTTCTTAATGTTACATGGGTACTGTAATTAGAAAGATTTTGACTTTATTAACTTCTTAAAATTTGTTATTTGGAACATAGCTAATATCTAGGCATTTCAAAATGCCTAGCCTCAATCCTTTCCCCAAATGCCATTCCAGCAGCCATTCTGCGCTAACTAACAAAACTAAAGGTGAAGCTGAATCCTTTGTTTTACTCTACATAAAGTTGGAAAAGGAACAAAAGCTTGATATTATCCCATGCCAAGATGAACTGCTTCATAGAGTATAAGAATCCAGAGAAACAAATTCCAGTATACAAAGTACTAAGTGGAGCTGGAATATCTGAGGTCTTCAGTCTTTTAAAAGAGCAGGATCCCCTGAAAGAGGGTGAAGTTCCCCTGAAGTCAGACAAATCCCCTGACAGAGGCAGTACTTTGGCAGTTCAATATGAATCTATGTATTTATGATCTAGGTCTTTGGTGCATGAATTCTTTATTTTATATTTGCTAAAGAGAAAGCTGTCTTGTCTATCTTGTGTGCATTACTGGCTTCTGTGCTTTAGCAAGTTTTTACTGTACATTGTTTGTTTTACACCTATTTTATATTGTGTTAATACATGTAGTTGTCTTCTTATTGGAGTTTTCAAAAGCACATTTACTGAGGCAAATTGCCTATGGAAGAGTCAAGTGTGCTCCCTGTTTCTGAAGGCTTGATGGGCAATATGAGAACAAGATTTCTGTGTGGTCTTACTTGGCATAACACTAGGTAGTTTATTGGATAAAGGTGGTTTCCTCATCACAGCACTGGAAGGAGTCACAAAGGAGCCTGCCTTCTAAAGGAGCAGAGGGCATTACTTATTTCCCTAATGGAGGGCTTTTTACAGCATGTCTAAGCTGGGAAGCAGAGCCTCCATTCATCATGGAAATCTTAAAAACCTGACCTTGTCCTTTCCATGTTGCTATGAAGAAGGTAGGCAGAGAGACAGATGCAACCATATGTCAGCTAAGCATTGTTCTGAAGCCCAAAAAGTTCCGTAAAAACAGTGACTATGTAGTGTCTCATGGGCTGAGAAGGGTGAGTTAGACTTCTGCTTAAAGCAGCTAGATAGAATATGGGACTGGTCAACACCTTTTGGGCCCAGAATTTTGTCATCCAGAATATTTTTAAAGACAAATCCCTGATGAGGGTAAATGCTGTCACTGTATCCCATGAAAATCCATATTCTATATCAAATATGTCTAGTATTCATTGTCTGTTTGGCAGCAATCTGGAAAGATATTTTCAGCTGCCAAATATAGGCTTTTTCTATATTCATGTTATTACAAGTCTAAAATGTCTGAATTAGCGGTGCAATTGGTTACTTTTTCCTTTTTTTCTTAAAAAGTACGTTATTTATTTTTATTCTAAATGAGACTGGTAACACTGTTGAGAGTTGAGGTAGCCAGGATCTTCCCATTACAGATGTGCTTCCCTTTGTTTGTAAATCAGTCAAGCTTCACTCCTTTAAACTTTGACTTTGCCATGTAGGATGTCACCTGGGGCTGAACTTCATAACAAGTTTCAGCAAAATTGGATTAGACATTCCTAAAAATGGCATTAACAAAAAGATGTTTGATTGTAATAAATATATCTTACAGCTGTTTTGTTGACAAACTTTGACTTGCCCGTGCTGTTGAACAAAGTCTTGAAATTTATCATAGATGTAATTATGGTGTCAGGGTATTCCTGTAACTATTCTTCTGCAAAAAAGACCCATATGTGGCCGAGTTGTGAGCCCTTGCAAAGATTTGCATATTAGCTTAAATTCACATCAGATTTTAGCAGACACTCCATTTGAGGGTATTGAGTGCTTTGGGCACTTCCAGTTAAGGAGCAGCGCTGGACTTTCTGCAGCTTTTGCTGCTCTTGTGGTCCTCTTTGGAGTTTGGCAGAGGACTATTTTCCCTCTTCTTGTCTCAATCGTCATCAAATAGGCAAGTGAGGGACAAAGCTGTTGGTTTTTAATATAGTGGGAACTGCGAGTTTCTTCAGAGAAGTAGGAGAATGATAAAAAGCTAGGATAAATAAGAATATATTACTGGTAAACATTATCCTGTTAAAAAATATAATGTAATGATATTTGATTTATTAATGGAAATGATACAGCTTTAGAAAATGTGTCTTTTTTAGGATAATTACAAGTAAGGAATAGGAATTAATTTTTGGCGTGCTGAAATGTCAGTAGTGAATGGAGAGAATGAACAAACCTCAGCTATTTCTCCTTCCCTCTTTGGCATTATTTATTTCTTCTTGGAAATACAAATGCTTGTGAAACCATGAAGCCACAGAGCTAGGCAGCATTTTTCAGATCTGATACTGGTGTAGTCAGCAGCCATTAGTCATTAGACAGTCAGAAGCTGCTGGTTCTTTTCTGTGGCAAAGGCCTTTCAATGGCAAAGATACGAAGAAAAATAAGCTACTCTGTAGGACAAAATCAGACCCTAATTTCTTCAAAGTGTTTTGAGTACATCATGGAAGTTGAGTTAGTTTAGGTTTCTTTAGAGGCTTGCTGTGAATGGCGATATTAATTTGTGTACAGAGGGTGGTATGACATTGCACAGAAGCTCTAAATGTTAGTCTGAGAAAGAAGAGTTTTTTGTTAGTGTCTGAGCAGCACAGTGTAGATTACCTTTGTTTTCCACCCTATCAACTTACAGAATTTCCCAGTGGTTATTATAGGTGCATGAGGCTTGTTCCTTCTCATGTAAAAAAACGTTCTACAGGCCAAATTATATCCTCAATTGCCCTTTTGCCTATAGTCAGTCTGTACAGATGTGCAACTTTAATAAACATATGTAGTTCTCACAGAAGGCTAGAATTTATTTCTCATGCTCTTTTAACTATATAAACTCTTCAAAATCATCTTCTTTAGTTTCCAAAATGAGTAGGTTGGCCTTGGATAAACATGTTGCTGATGTTGTAATAATGAACTTATAATTTGTTTTTACAGATTTTCATATTAGTGTTTTCAAACATTTTTTTTAATTACTTATTCTTTTGTCCTTTTTGAAGGTGAATCCCCACTCCAGTGTTCATCACTCTCCAATTAATTTAGTAAAGCATTTTTTTACGGACTAAGAAAAATGTGTTTGTTTTACTAAATATATGTATTTTCAAAAATTTGACCACATTTTTGCTGTTACTCATATTTCTTATGATTATTACTCAGAATTTTATATGTGGATTACACAAGAAAACCCTTTGGTCAATTCCCATATCTACAGAAGCTGGTTTTTTTATTAACACTTTGCATAAAGAATGACAGATTTGGGCCTTTGACCTTTTTGCAGCTAATCATTATGTAGCATACATAAATCTACAATAGTTTATCCCCATAGATATCATATGTCCTCATAAGATCTCAGTGAGTTACATAAAATATCTAAACATTGGTTGTACTACAGTCTGATTGACTAATCAAGTATTTTTAGGCAGTAATGGTTTTTCTTAGGGGAGCTAAGTGAATGCAATTCATACACTGAATTTGAGGATGAAGCTGTTGTGGTATACAGACCTACCTAGTAATCAGTACCAAACTCAAACTTTTACATGAAACATCATCACAATTATAATCACAGTTATTTTTTTATTTTGTGTGGGGGTTTTTTAAATTTTTATTTTTGTGTTTCTGAAAATACTAAAAGCTTCTGCCCCAATAAAGATTGAAACCTCTGGTAATAATTCCCCCTTGCTGTGCTCTGTGGCATAGAATTACCTAGATAAAAATTGTAACTGTTCACCAAAATCAATAAGATGAAGGAATTATCAAAAACCTTCCCCTCTTTCTTTCTTTTTCTTTCTTTTTCTTTCTTTTTTCTTTCTTTTTCTTTCTTTTTTCTTTCTTTTAATTTCTTTTTATTTTAATTTCTCTCTTTCTCTCTTTCTCTCTTTCTTTCTCTCTTTCTCTCTTTCTCTCTTTCTCTCTTTCTCTCTTTCTCTCTTTCTCTCT